>VXBX01006312.1:44652-94687 GCA_013400415.1 Scytalopus superciliaris
GCTCTGGGAAGGGCTGGGAAGGCTCCGGGGAGGGCTGGAGAGTGGGCAGGAGGGCAGAAGAGTTCCGGGAAGGGTTGGAAGGCTCTGGGAAGGGCCGTGAGGGCAGGAAGGAGGGCACAGACCTGCACTTGTGGCACTGGTAGACGTTCTCTCCGCAGTTGCCGCAGACGCCGGGGTTGGCGGGCACGGACGCGCTGCACCGCGGGCACTGCAGCGTCTCGGTGGACGCCTGGTAGTTCTCGTAGAAATCGGCAAACTCGATCATCAGGTTGGAGGCCACGATGGGCAGGGGCAGGTCGATCTTCACCTCCGTCTGGCCCGGGGTCAGCTGCACTTTCTTAGCCTTGTGCCAACGGGCCGGCCTGGAGAAGGGGAAGGGAGCGCTGTGGTTTTCCGGGGAGAAGTTCCCTCCCCGCCCACGTGTGAAGAGAAGCCAAACGGAACCGTCTCGGCTCCAAATCGACTTTAAAAGGGATGAATGGAGAGCAGTTCTAGGACTCGTTTCCTCAGCTTCTGTATTGACATGATATGTAGCCAGAAATACATTTTAAGCCTTTATCCTCTTCATAGAGAGAGACTGTTTGGGATTAAAGAGCTGTTGATGCCTCATGGAAAAACTTTAATTCTACAGACATTTTCTAGGGATTTTCACCTCCATTTTTTTATTAGTAAGGACATTTGCATGAAAACAGGATATTTATTTCTTAAAGATCTCATCTGCTCCCACTGCTTATTCTCAACCTGAAGTCAGAATCCTCTCTTTGTGACATCATAATCCTCTCCACAGCAGCCACTTGTGATGTCACAGAGGATTAAGACTTCAAATAAGCAATAAGTGGCAGGCACAGATTAATCCCTAAGCCAGAGAGATCTGATTCTGGTGAGAACATCTCGAGAAGTAAGAAGGGAAAGCACATAAAGCAGGACTGGCTCCAGACTGAGCAGAGTGTTGAAAAGGAGCCATTTTTGGTGTGTAAAGCAGAGTTGAGAGTGAGACCATCCAACTTCCAATTTGAATTCTCCTCTGTGGCTTCAAACAACAATGTGAACGCTTTTGGCACTCCTGGATGTGCTGCAAGGTCCAAATCCATTTTGGAGTCAAACTACACAACAATTTTATAGGCATTTAGGTGCTTAAAACTGAGCCTGCACAAAGTTGGAATCCACAAATTTTATAGGCATTTTTCAAGCTTCAGAGGATCTTTTTTTCAACAATTGTAGGAGACTGAGAACAATCCCACCCAGTGTGGGCCAAGAGTAATGAGGAATACTCTAAGAAACCTCAGGAAAACCAAGAAGCCAAAAGGGAATGGTAATGTCAAATTCAGGGGTTGCACACAAAAATGTGCATGAACATACTTGTTTTTCAGCTCCACTATGGCCTGGACTGTCCTGTTGTTGTAGTAGAGGTTGATGGTTCGGACCATTTTGGTTCGTTTGAGGTCCCCAATCTTCACTGTCACCTTGCTGATGGTGTGGCTGCCAATGAGCTTCACCACCTGCTGGGTGGTCGTGTACCGTGTGTCCACTTTGATGGAGGAGAGCTTGATGTACTGAGGGGACAAGGACACACTGACAACGTCCCCAAAAACTCAGCAACACAGCAAATCCCACCTGGAAACGGTTGGGATCCCTACCATTGGGAAGGATTTAAGAACAGCAGTCACTGCTGCTGCCATGCAGGATGGATGGGGCTGTGCCCGGGAGGGTCAGGTTGGGTATCAGGGAAAGGTTCTTCCCCCAGAGGGTGGTGGGCACTGAACAGGCTCCCCAGGGCAGTGGGCACGGCCCCAAGGCTGCCAGAGCTCCAGGAATGT
This sequence comes from Scytalopus superciliaris, assembly GCA_013400415.1. NCBI lineage: Eukaryota > Metazoa > Chordata > Aves > Passeriformes > Rhinocryptidae > Scytalopus > Scytalopus superciliaris. The sequence goes on from VXBX01006312.1 coordinate 46,470, forward strand.
CTGGATGATCCTCTCAGGGACAGGGTGGGATTGCTGGGGTGTCTGTGCAGGGCCAGGGGTTGGACTGGATGGTCCCTGTGGGCCCTTTCCCACTGAGGATATTCCATGACTGTCTGATGCCTGGTACTTACACAGAAGGGCACCTCTGGATTGTTGCAGACAAGGCAAGGATCACTCTCCAGGTAGTAGCCATCAAATTCCACGAGCCCAGAGAGTGTGCTGGAAGGAGGGGAACAACACTGATACATGGATTTTGGCATGTGCTGTGTTTGAAACACAAGCCATTCAACTCAATTGCTTTGATTTCCCTCCAGGCCCCAATCCCAGATGTGTAACAGATGTGTCACAGTGTAAATCACATCGAAAATCAGGGGTTTGCACAGGGCAGCATTTTTGCTGTAATTATTAACTGCCAAGGCAGGACCAAGAACACAACACTGAATTCTGCAGATCTCTGTTCTCCACTTGGTCCTAATATTTTATAACATTTACTGACAATGAAAGCAAAAAAAGCTGAAGCCCAGCTGGGCTCATGGGGCACAGGATGGCACATTTTCCTGCTGGCAGGAAGGATCCTGCTGTTCCCCCCAGCCCGGCTGCAGCAGACATGGAATCTCAGCAGGGCTCCACCACCATTCCATTAGCAGAGCTCTGTATTCCCCATGGATCACAGCTCCTTAGTGACATGGATCAAAGGCAGAAGGGACTCACTTGTAAATGTTGGAGTTGGGGTGGTTGGTGAGAATGTGGTTTTGAGTGCGCAGAATCTCCACGGCCTTTTGGGAATATTCCTTCAGCTGAAACACAAGCAGGAAAGTACTGTCTTCTCAACATGGTTTTACTGCTACAAACACACAAATATTCCCCCAGAAGATGCACACACAACACCCACAGGGATTTATGTGGTTAAATCAGTACCCAGGAACGTGATAGATCCTAAAATTAGACTTCTACCACAATAACAGTGCTGTTTGTCAGCCAATCACTGCCAAGGCCTGACAAGATCTCAAGAGCATTCAAATTTAAACACACACATTCAAGTATCAATAAGTCTAAATTATTTGCTCTCAAAGCCACTGGTCTCCTAAGAAATGCCACCCCTTCCTCTGCTCAAAAATCGTGGTTACAAAAGGTTTCTAGGAGTTGCACTATCAAAAATCTGTAAATTGGAGCTGGCAGATAAATATATTTTCCCACAAAGGCTTCCTGTGGGAATGAAGTTTTCTTCTCAATAAATAAAAAACCCAACACTATTTTCACCCCCAGAACACCATAAACACCAAAGAAGTGGAACAAAAAAATCCACAGCCCCCAGTTTTTTAAGGCTCCTGCGTTTTCTGGAATTCACATTTTAGGAACAAAAAAATTTGTGTCAGAAGCTCTTCTGACAGAAAATCTGTCCCAGCTGTATCATAAATAACAACATAATTCCTGTGAATTACACACGGAATTTGGCACTTGCTGTGTTTGAAACACAAGCCTATGGACTCTGTTGGTGCAGGATGTGGGGTGCTGCCCCTCCTCTTTGGAATGACACTGTACCTTTTTCTCAGTCTGCTGTGTTTTGAGGGAGAAGTATCCCAGGAGATCTACAAACTGGGCAGCCTTTCTTCCATAGGCTGGGAGTTCTGGCCAGATGGACCACATGAGATCCAACAGCAATTCCTGCTGAGACTTGTTGGAGTTCCTGTGGAATGGATTAGATAATCAGGCTCCTGAGATGGATGGATGGATAACATGGATCTTGTGCCAAAGGAAAACACAAGCTACAGTTCACCAAACTTGGGAATTATTATCCTGCTGTCCAGCAGAGTTCACAGAGTTAAATCCCATCATTCCCTGAAACCATCACTCCAAAATAACAGCAGCTGTCCTGCAACAAGTGAATTGAGTTCTGAAGGAGTTCAGCTCCTTAAGTGTGTCTTTCCCTACAGAGCTCACAACTTCTTAAGTGTCTGAGTCTGCACCTGCCCACAAACACCTACTCCTGTCCATGTGAGGAGTCAGATTTTGCAGACAGAATAAAACACAGCTCAAACTGATCACGACTAAGTCACAAATTCACCCTCCAGCCCCAGTAACTGCCAAACAGTGGGAGCAATTCCAGGGCAGACAATCACTCCAGCTTCCTTCAGGAGAGAGGCTCAAGCAGGAACTCTCAGACAAGGGCAGAGCTGAGCCTGCCAAGGCCAGAGTGCCCCCAGCTCACCTGTAGATGTGCAGGGCCAGGCAGTGGGCCTGCCACCTCACTGAGGATGAGTTGGATTCCAGCAGGAAGCAGCGCAGGAATTGGATGAGGGTCTCCTTGTCAGCAAACTTGTTGAGCTGGTTCACCAGAGCCGTGCACAGCTGGTCCTCCTGACTGCCTGAGCCCTCACCTAGGGGCACAAGGAACACTTCAGAAACAAGACACACAGCATCTCCCAGTCAGGCCGCTTTCCTATTCTACGCATCACAGAGCGAGGATAATGGGAACAAGCAGGTTTAGCATTCCTGTCTTTTTCAAAAATATAACCTCATTCTCCTGACCAACAGAAAAAAAACTGCTGGAAAACTTGCCAGTAAGGACATGAGAAATGTGCTGCCTATCCTGATAAAAAGAAAAGGATTGACCATGAGGCACTAAAGAGACTCACAGAGTACCATCTGATAATGAAAGCCAAAATGGTTCCTTGAAGGAAAGCCAAGGGAGAATTTATGCCCATGACTTTTATAGGAAAGCTTAATTACTTTCCCAGGACTGTGGATATTCATTAAGCAGCAGCCCTGGCTCCAAGGAAGCTTCCAAGGCAGCCAGAGGAAACAAGTCTGAACACAATCACTGGAGAGCAGAGCTAAATGGGTGTGCTTCTCCGGGACTTGTTTTAATCCTCGTGAGCATTTCAGCCTCCTACAACCCAGCACAGGCAAGTTAAGTGGGAGCTACTCCATCATTAGATGAAGTAACTTCCATTAGACAACTTCAAGCCCGCTCAAGTCAATAAACACAGCAGGTCTGGGATGTCCTCAGCACTTAATTTCAGCCCCAACTCTTGGGGCACAGGGATTCATCTCTGCCCCTTTCCCACCTACACACAGTGAAACTGCCCTTCTCTCCTCACTGCTGGTCTGTGAGTACCACAATCCATGACCCTTTCCCAGCAGTGGGATTTATCACCATGAGACAAAGCAGTTGTCTCTAAACAACAAGAAAGGCTGGGAGGAGCAGAGTTCCCCCCTAACCCACCACAGGGCAGGGCCCAGCTCCAGCTCACCCTCCCGCTCCTTTTCCTTTTCCTCTTTCTTGCTCTTTTTAGTGGAGGATTTGCTGGGTGCTGCTGCCTGCCCAGAGCCTGATGCTGCAGGAGCAGAGGTGGAAGAGGTGCTTGATGATCCAGAGGATGAAGCCACAGACAGCACTTTGCTGCCACACAGAGCACAAGACAACAGCTGCAGGAGCACTGGAGACACTCCTTCATCCACCAGGAAGCTGACTTGGAGCAGGAAGTAGAGAACCGCTGCGGAGGAAAGGAGAAAATACCTGAATCCCACAATCATGGGATATCCTGAGCTGGAAGGGACCCACAAAGATCATGCAGTCCAACACCTGACCCTGCACAGACACCCCAACAATCCCCCCCTGTCCCTCAGAGCATTATCCAGGCACTCCTGGAGTTATTTTTCTTTCTTCATTCAGACTCTTTGTAATTTTTACCTTGTCAGCTGTGTCTCCCTTTTTGTGCTGAGCTGCCCCATCAGAGTCGTTCTTGATTCAAACCACAACACCAAAGCCTCCCCCTGCTCCCCCCAATACCCCCAGTCACCTTTAGCTCCAATACCCCCAGGCAGAACTTCACAGTCACCTTTAGCTCCAATACCCCCAGAGAGAACTCACAGTCACCCTTAGCTCCAACACCCCCAGACAGAATTCACAGTCCCCTTTAGCTCCAACACCCCCAGAGAGAACTCACAGCCACTTTTAGCTCCAATACCTCAATGACAGAACTCACAGTCACCTTTATTTCCAACACCCCCAGACAGAACTCACACCTTTAATTCAACCCCTCCCCAGACAGAACTCACAGTCATCCTTAATGCAGAACTTCTGCCAGTTCACCGTTCTCTGCGTGGCAATCTCTGCACAAGCCTTTAAATGCTCCATCTGGAAGGACAAAGGGACAGGATCACACCCCCCCTCAGCACTCCCCACACACCAGTGCAACCTTTTCCCTGCTTCCCTGCCAGCCTCTCCCTGCCCTCCTCACCAGGGAGATCAAGGTGTCGTACTGCAGGGCCGAGCCCGAGCTCGCTGTGACCACACTGGCTCTCAGGAAGATCCCTTGCTCTTCCAGGAGCTTTTTGATGCCACGGACATGGGAGTCCAGGGTGTGGAGGTCTCGGAGCTGCCTGTATTTGTCTTTGGAGCCACAGATGAAGAGCAGGAGTTTCCGGACTTGGCGGCGCACGAACGGAGTCTGCTGGATCATCAGGTACTAGACAAAGAGCAGCCATGTCAGCACTGAACTCCCCAGGGGGACAACAGCACCCTGTGTTTTCTTCCAGAAGGAAAGGATATGGGAGATGGATTTGCCAATCTGGCAGGTTTATGGTGCCTTACAGTCACCTGTAAGTCACAGGCAGAAGAAACACTGCACAGCAACACTGCAGCACCCTGAAAGCACTGCTGAAAACACTCCTTGTCACCTACAGCCTCAAATAAACAGCTAAACAAGCCTAACTAATAAGTCCTAACTCATACTTGTGTAACTATAACTTGTTATCTCAATGAGGAAGCAAGCCAAAGGAACTGGGAAGATAAATTCCAAATATCTTCCTGATATTTTTAAGGATTAAGTACCAACAGCCGAGCATCATCTCACAGGAGGTTTTCTCTTTGAGCTTTGTGGCAGCAAACACTAAGTTTGAGGAAATAACAGCAACCTTGCTTTTCATGTATGTTTTCCTGTTCAACAGGAGCAAAACAAAGCCAAGGGGACTGAAAATCCAAGATGGATCCGAGACCAGTTCTGCAAAAGCACATCCCTGCCACGAAAGAAATCATTACTGGAATTTTCTTATAAAATCTGCAGGTGTATCATGCTCTCACCTCAGAGAGAAAGTAGAACCAGGAGTGATCAAAGATGGGGGGAGGGATGCGGGAGTTTGTGTCTGCAATCTTCTTGATCTGGTAGGGCAGGCGCAGCACCATCTCTGTCAGGAGCTGGGTGTAGGCCTCGAACACATCTGCAGCGTGGCCCTGGGAGCAGGAGCAGCCCATCAGTCCCTCACAGCCTGGCACTGACCACCCCCCTGTGGTGCCAGGCAAGTGACAGGGGGCACTTTGATAGGCAATTGATAGTTTAGGAACTGACAGTTTGGGCACTGTGGCATTAGGGATCCCATTGATGAAAATTCCAACATGCTCCTTAGGAGAAATCAGCATTTAGATTCTATCTTATTAAAGCAGGGATTTATTTTTCTATTCTCCATTCATACAATATTTAGTAACTAATGTTAACCTGGTTCATGGATTCAGAATCCTCTGCAGCCAAAAGAAGTGCTCCCAGCTGATAAATAAAAACAGGCCAATCAACCTGCAGGTGGCCTTGAACTAAATGGCACCTATGAGGATGCACTGAGCTACTCTGGATTAATTAGGCATTTTCATATATGAGCTTTCAATTTAGGAGACATTCTTACATTTAATTAGGCTTTTTTCACTGCACCTGCACATACATCAAACCCCCACAGCATCCTGGCACAAAGACACCATGGTGAGGGAGCAAGTCTAGGATTTGGTGTGGAAATCCCACTCCACCTCTCAGCTTCCTTGCCACAGGCAGTTCAGGAATTCTGCCTGCCCAGCACAAGGAATCCCAGGATGGAGAAGCTTCCCTTCAGGATTAACACTTCACCCAGGAGCAGTGACAGCAGCTCCTCAGAGCTCCTGGTGCAGGAGCACAGCAAGGGACACACAGTGAGCTGGGGCTGCTCTGGGACAGCTCGGAGCAATCCCAGTTGTAACTCCTAAGGGAATGCTGCACTACTCAGGGAAAACTAGTTGTGCAAGGATGCTTTTAGCTGCTTCTTCTGTGCAGCAGCCTTTGCTACAGCTCATGTAAAGCCCAGGGCACAGGGCAGGACTCACCTTCACGTACTGGCGGAGGAAAAAAGGGCTCATGTCGGGGGGAGAAGAAGTGGTGTGAGGTTTCAGGAGCTGGCTGGTGGCCACAGGCTCCTCATCGTTCTGCTGGCTCTTCCAGTACTCCAGCAACGACTTCAGCACATGCAGGCAGTAATCAACAGCACCAGAGCTCAACAAGGCAGCAGCAGTGGCACTGGAGATGAGGGAGGAAGACTGGAACAGAGAGGAGGTGGATCAGCACCACCCCTGAGAGCCCCGAGTGGGAAGAGCTGTGAGCACCAGACAGCACTTGCTGACAGTGTGGATAAGAGAGCAGGTTTTGATGAAACTTTGCAGGCAAGCTTTTAAGTTTGGGGTTTGTTTGAGGTTGGGGTTTTTGGGATTTTTTTTTTTTGTGTGTTTATGAAAAGCAACTCAAATATTTACAGAGACTCTTTTGAACAAGTGCTTAGTAAAGGAAAACAAATAAAATCTCCTCTTAAGTCTAATCTCCCCTCGACACATGTGCCAGAGGCCACTCTGCTGTGGATTAGACGACTAGGGCTTTTTTCCCTTCTCTTTTTTTTCCCCCCTTCTTTTTTATTTTTAAAGTTGGGATTTCTATTTGTTTATCTGGGATTTGGCCAGCTGGGCGTGAATCCTGGGAGAGAAAGAGTCCCTGTTGCAGCTGCTGCTCATGGGCTCTGCTCCACCCAGGTATTGCTCCACCTGCATTGGGAGAGACGAGGAGCTTTGATTTCTGTGGGAAGCTCAAGTGAATAACAAAGGCTGGAGAAAAAGCTACTGTAAATAAAACTATTAAAGCAGCCCTGTAAATCCAAACAAACCCCACAGCTCATAAGCTCATTAAAATTTGATGCAGTTCAGACTAAATTTTTTAACCTCTATGCTTTTTTATTAATCTCCTTCCCACCACACATACTGCTTTTTATGCCTTATTACTGTACCTTTTAGCAACAAATATCTAAGGAATCCTCTTAGCGACTTTTACGTTGACACAGCAGCATATTGCTTTCCAATAATCACATTACAAATCCTCTTTAACCCCTTCAGCACTGGGAAGATGCAAGGGGAAAATGTGCCAGACCGTTTTAAATAACATCATTAATGTGCTGCCCTGAGCTCAGTCTGAAACCCTGCACAAAACAAGTGTCTTTACATGGCTGTTTCCTCTATTCTGAGTTTCAGAGATATTTTTCCACAAGAGCCAAGTAACGTTACAGATTCCTTACGAATTTTATCAAAGCACTTTGAGGTGTTTTCAGTTTTAAACCTGTTACTTCAGTTGGCAGATTTTAGATCATCTATGAGGAACAAAAGACCCCTAGGCACAATCCCAGGATGGTCTGGGTTGGAAGGGACCTTAAAGCCCATCCAGTGCCCCCCCCTGCCATGGGCAGGGACACTTTCCACTAGCCCAGGTTGCTCCAAACCCCATCCAACCTGGCCTTGGACACTGCCAGGGATGGGGCAGCCTGTGCCAGGGCCTGCCCACCCTCACAGGGAAAGATTTCCTCAGTATACTCAACCCAAATTTCCCCTCCTTCAGTCTGATCCCATTCCCTGTCCTGTCACTCCAGTTCCTGATGCAGAGTTCCCCTCCAACCCCTTCAGACAGTGGAGGGTGCTCTGAGGTCTCCACACAGCCTTCCCTTCTCCAGGCTGAACAGCCCCAACTCTCCCAGCCTGTCTCCACAAAGGAGGTGCTCCAGTCCCCTGAGCAACTTTGTGGCTTCCTCTGGACTTGCTCCAACATTTCCACATCCCTCCAATGCTGGGGCCCCCAGAGCTGTGCATGGTATTCCAGGTGGGGTCTCAGGAGAGCAGAGGAGAGGGGGAGAATATCATGCCCCGACAAAGCAGTTTGGAGAAGGTACCTCACAAATGGAAGTCTTGGATCCTGACTTGGTTCTGGACATGAACACACTGAGCAGCCTCATCACCACCAAGTGCACTTCGTTGACAGGAGAGCGCTCGTTTTTCTTGGACACGTCCTGCAGGGACAGACACAGCCTGCTGCTTCACCCCAGAGCTGAGCAGTGGCCCAAGCCTCTCAGGTTCAGTGCCCTGACCCTCAGGGAGCATTTCTAATTTAATCTCAAGCACTTAATACTACAAAAGCAGCACAGATGCCTCCACAGGAGGGTAAAGAGTGGCCTGGCTGCCTTGCTGCACAAATGAGAAGTCACATATGTCAATCACACGCTGTTTTCAGAGTTTAATTCAAGCAAACAAATTCTCCTGCTCACTGGAGTACGGAAAGGAACCCTGTCTAGAAGGGGCCAACTCAGCCCACGTGCACACACTCCAGTTTACCTTTTTGTCCATGCCCAGCTCTGCAATCAGCTGGGACAGAAGGTTATCCAAAGCTCCCTTATCTTTCTCATCATCTCCATCTAGGTCTGTTGTGAGCATCAGAATAACCTGGGAATAAAAGTCAGAGAATTATTAGAAGGCAGGTTCCATATTTTCAAGGTAAATAAATCACCTTTTGCAAAACAGCACAAATTTTATCTTGATTAATCTACTTTCTTTCCTGAATTCTGCCTGAGACATCACACCCTAATTTGAACATAAGCACAAATACATCGGAGTTGAAGGATTTGAGCCCTCAGGGCCATCAGCTGTAAAGTCTTACTGAGAAAGGGTACAAAAATCCAGCAAAACTATGGGTAAGGAATGCTGTGCAACAGATGGAACACTTTCCAGATGGACTCACACACTGGGACTGGGCAGGGAAGAGAAAAGCATCAGCAGTGTTTGACTGAGGCTGAACTCCTGCCCCCCTCACTCACCTGCATGTAAGGGATGGCCCGGACACCCCCAACGTTCCTCAGCTGAGGTAAATTCTGCAGCAGCCTCTCCAGCAGCATCAGTCGGACCATGTGCAGCCTGGGAAGTCAGAGCCAGGAATCAGGAACATCCCAAAACATACCAGACCCAGCAGCATCTCCAACAGAACACTGGGACTTGCCATAGAAACCCCAAGGGCATGGAATCCCCCCAAAGGGGAGTGAACCCCCTCAGACTTCACAGCAAGGTGATGTCAGAGCAGCTGACAACACATGCAGTTATTCACTTCAGAGCTGCCCTGCCCAGCCTGGCCACCTGCAGAATCCAACTGCCTGGGAAGGGATCCTGCAGCTCAGCCCCACACTGCACAAGTGACTGAGCAGCTGCTCCCACAGAATAAAACACTGCAGAGGTTTCCAAAGTGCTCAGGACACTTGCACGTGCTTTCTTCCTACCAGTGAATTTCACAAGCTCCCAAGATTGCAGTGACTCCTCTGTTAACCAGACTCATGCAGGGCTTTGTCATCACTTCACAGAGGCAGAATTTCTGTGGGACACACACTGGGTAGGGTATACAGGGTGGTGGGCACTGAACAGGCTCCCCAGGGCAGTGGGCATGGCCCCAAAGCTGTCAGAGCTCTCAGAGACTGGATGGGACTGCTGGGATGTCCTCTGCAGCACCAGCAGTTGAACTTTATGACCCCTGTGGACCCCTTCTAACTCAGGATATTCCACAATTCCAAAGGCAGTTTCCTCTGGACCGTTTCCGACTTTCCATTTTCACTTTCCCACACGCTCCACGAATCCCAGCACCTGCATCCCCCTCCCCTTACAGTGTCACCACAGAGCAGGGGTGGAGAGGAGGAGAGCAAAGCCCCTTGCCTGTTGCTGGTGTGGACATCCCCCTCAGCCTCCCCTTCCCCTTCGGAGCCCTCTCCCTCCTGCTGGCCCGTGGTGGTGCTGATGGCGCCGGTGCTGGAGCTGACGCTGCCCGGCCCCGCCGGGTGGCCCTCGGCTGTCGTGTCCCCATAGGCACTGCTGCGGCCAGACACTGGGGGAGAGACACACAAAACACAGGGAAACACCACGTCAGAGGGATGGGACATGCATCTGGCCTGCTGCACAGCACCCACCACGGCTGGGCTCTAAATAGGAATCGTGGCTCTAAGGAGATGGGGGGGGTTTGGTTCACTTCACTGAGCTACGTGAGAGTGTGAAGTTGCATCTTTAGAAATCTTCACGCTCCAGCTTCATCTTTATGGCCCCAATTGAACTGGTCCCACAGTCACACAAGGTGTGGATGGGCAGTGCAGACAATTATTTTAAGAGAAGTCTGTGATTATTTTACTCCAGTATCAGTCCCTTGCTAAAAAGAGAGAAATTAATGCTATCCCATCCAAAGTTAGCCAGCAGTACAGTGAATTCTCTCAGTCTTGCTGTAGGCTGCTGCATTCTGAGAAGAAAAGGCTCCAGAGAGACTCACAACAGCCTTCAGTGTCTTAAGGGGCTCACAGAGCGGAGGAAGAGGGACTTTTTATATGGGCAGACTGTGACAGGGCAAGGGGCAATGAATTTAAGCTGAAATAGGACAGGGTTAGATGAGATATTAGGAAGAAATTCTTTACTTAGAGGGTGCTGAGTAAAGAACTGGCACAGGCTCCCCAGAGAAGCCGTGGCTGCCCCATCCCTGGGAGTGTCCCAGGCCAGGCTGGATGGGGCTTGGAGCAACCTGGGCTAGTGGAAGGTGACCCTGCCCGTGGCAGGGGGTGGAATGAGATGAACTTTAAGATCCCTCCAACCCAACCCACTGTGACTCCACGATCCCACAGGCCAGCAAAACCTGCTGCAGATTCCACACTCCTACACAAAAAGCGAGGAAACCCCTCGGTCTGCCCAACGCTCCGGCAGAACCCACGGACGGCCGGGGCTACTCAGACCTGGAGATCTCCCCTCTGCCAGGGATCACCCAGCCCCTCTGAGCGTGGCAAAGCCCTGCTAGAGCAGAGCAGAGAGCAGAACCACTCACCACTGTGCTCCCCAGCCACCGAGTCCACGGCGCTGCCGCCGCTCTCCGAGCCCACGCTCCCGCCGTGCTCCGCCGGCGACGTCCGCAGCGTCGAGCCGTCCGTGGCAGCCGTGCTGCCCTCGTCGTCAGACGCTGGAGCTAAGAGAATAAAGAGAGCTGTTACAAGTAAAAACACTGCCTGGAGGGAACTGCAAAAGACACACAAGCTACCGAAGGGAAGGCATGAATGTCTGGATTGGGGTTTTCCGGGTTGGTTCTCAGGTGTAAGTGAAAAGGGAGCTCGGGATTGTCCATCGGTACATTTAACGCTGCTCAGAGCAGTGGAGGGAGGGGAGGTATCCTGAGAGGAAACCTTCTCATCAAACAGACAGGCATGCAAGTTGTTTGATGAGCAGTGTCTGGTTTTTTATAAATGCAGAGGAAATACAGCACATGGTTTGTTTTGTCTGCTTAATTAAAGGAGAGGAAATAACTTCCTCAGAAGTCTGCACTGACAGTCCATCAGAGCAGGAGAAGGTCAGAAACACAGTCAAAACTATGAAGCCAATAGTAATAACTGGCTCCATAAAACCAGATTTACAAATCGATTTAAAGCCATTATTTAGGTCAAAATCTGAAGAAAGTTGATTCCTGGCAGTGAACAGTTACCTGATGCTGTTGTATCCGAGAGTGTTCCGGCGTCCAGAGAAGAGGAGCTGGGGGCCTGGCCAGACAGTCCCAAGCTCTGCAGTCCAAGGGCACTGCTGCTGCTCCCTGCAAGCACAAAACAAGTTGTGAGCATCCTTCTTGAGGGAATTAGGTTAACTCTGGCATTTTCTGTGCATTCCGTGGTTCTGCTGCCTTTGGTTCATTGGTGGTTACACCAACAGCTTCGCTTTGTTTCTGTCCCAGCTTCCCCATGTCCCATTTGCCTTTTTGCCTGCCTGTAACACCCACATCTTACCTTGCTGATCTTGCTGCAGGCTCAGGGCAATAGCCAATTCCACCATTGTCTCATCATCTGCATCTGGAGGGATGTCCAGCATAGGAGGGAATCCCTCTGCTCCAGCCAGAAGAGCCTCCAGAGGAGAAGGATTCCCATTATTCACATTCTCAGAAGTCTCCAGAACCATGGATTCAGACTGTGGAGAGGAAACACAGTGAGAGCTTTCCCCAAAACACCACCAGCAGTGGAGCACTGCAAACTGATCCATCAGAACTGACTTAAACTCAAGTGCCAACACACTTGAGAGAAGCTCTGGGCTCACCACCATCTCGAAGTCCCCGTGATCCACCTCGCTCTGCTCCTGGCTCTCCTGTCGGATGTGCTCCCCATTTGCTATCCCAGAACTCTGCAGCTTGTCTTCTGCATCGTCGTCATCATCATCATCCTTATCTCCTGAGTCACAAAGGATTAATCAATAAATGCACAATTGCTCACTTCAGCCCAAACAAGGCAACTGGTGCTGGGAAAAAACCCAAGCTACTCCCAGTTCCCAAGAGATTCCATGGCATTCCTAATTTGCCTCAGTATTAAAAAGGATCTCTTGGATGGAGCTCTGATACCCTAATTTTGGTCTCTACACATCTCAGATTTACAAGAACTTGAAAACATGCACAGAAATACTAAGCCTGGATTACCACCCCATAAATAGAATAATCAGAGGTCCCTATCACTGAAAGGGGAGGATCTCAGAGAAACCTCCTCTTTGCACCCCAGAATATCAAAAAAGAGGAGACAGTTCAGTAAATGAAAATTTAAAAATCGGGCTTAGGGGACAAGACAAAGCAAAAAAAAGGAGAAAACCTGATTTTAGCCCCAACTTATAATAAGACCACTTTATTTTCTAGTCTTTTGTGCCACATGAAGTAGGCCATGCCCATTCCAAGGCAGGGGAATGCATCTGCCATACCCATGGGGGTGTTGCTGCGAGGGGAGGATGGCAGGGTGACGTGTCTCCTCTTGTTCCGTGGTCTCAGCACTCTGATCAAAGCTTGTTTGCAAGAAAAGCTCACTGCTGGATCCTGCAGGGTTAACAGTTAATCATTACCCTTCCTAAGCTCTAAGTGCTTACTCACAGTATTTGGAAAGATGGCTAAAAATACACTTGTGCCCCTCTGTTGGTCCTGATTCGTGTAAGGCACAAGTCACTGCCTTAACTCCCTGGCTCCCCAAGAAGCCATAAAACAAAACTGGTAATTAGACATGACAAACATTACTGGAAGACAAGGAGAGAGAAACTTCTCCTTCACTCCCCTTCTGGCTGTGTGTTTAGGGCTGAAAACCTCTATTTTGTGTCTGTACTATGTATTCTCATTCTACCTGTATTTAATTCTACATAATTACAGAATCACAGAAACATTTAGGCTGAAAAGGCCCTCTAAGAACAAGTCCAGCCATAAACCTAACGCTGCAATCACCCTAAAACATGTCCCCAGGTGCCACATCTACATGTTTTTTAAATCCCTCCAGGGATGGTGACTCCCCCACTGCCCTGGGCAGCTATGCCAGGGCTGGAGAAGCCTTTCCATGAGGAAATTGGTCCTGATATCCAGCCTAAACCTCCCCTGCTGCAGATACAGGCTGGAGCAGAGCAGGACAACACGACATACCGGGCAAAGCAACATCTGCATGTAGATCTTGGATGCTGTATGGATACAATCCAGCTCACACGTGCAGTATCCATGGATAATATCCACCAAAGCATTGACTGTGGCTTCAACATGAGTGAGACCTAAGGAGGAATGAAAGTAGAACTGAAATCTCCCTCCATTTCAGCACAGCGAGACACTGCAGAAGGATCTTTTGTTTGTAGACTTCAAGGCACAATGTTAACACCACAAATACAGATTTTCTTGTCTGTCTAATGAAATACTCTGAATTCCACATATCAGCACCACTGAATATCCTCTAACACCACCCATGAAGCCAAATGTGGATAAATCAATCCCCAGTCCCTTTTTACTGTCACAATGCACTTAGTGCAGAACAAAAGCTTTGGAGCAGAATTTGCAGCTATACATCAGAAAGCACCCAGTGCATCATTAACATCTTAAGCCTCATTTGGAACAAGTAATTTTTTCTCTGTTTACAAACTTAAAATAGAATCCTTCAAAAGCTTCCCAGTAGCAAAGGAGGAGCTACCAGACCTGGCAGGCAGGCAGGGGCCAGGAAGGCATTTTTGGGTTTTGATGCATGAAGCTTCCAGAAGTGGTTCACCAGCTGGGTAATAAAAGTGCAGCCCTCTCCTTCCACGTGTTTCTGGGCCTCTTGCCCTTCTTCACTCTCTGTACAAATTAGAAAACACCTGTCAGATACGTGCAGGGCAAAGCACTAACACCAAGTTTATTTGAAATGGCTTTTGTCAGAGGCTCTGATGTCCTTACAAGGACTGTCACAGCCCAAAGAAATGTGCCAAATACAGTCCCTGTCACACCAAACCCAACACCCCACAACAGCTTCAATTATGACAACAGAAAATTAGTGAAAATTACAGACTTGTCTACCTGTTTCCAGCTGTGGCAGCTTTGATTCAGTGTAGTGGACCAGATTGTTGGGTCTCATAATAGCAATGGATCGAGCAGTGATGACCAGCCTCTGGAATACTTCAGGATCAAGGTCCTTTCCTTCTTTGGTTGAGGAAGTCAAATACTGAATGGCTTTGCTTAGCAGTGCTTGATCCTGTGAAGTGAAGGGTAACAAAGGCAAAGAAAAACAACTGACACAAACAAGGCAGCTGAAGAACAACCACAGGACAGATCCTGGGGAAATCCGGCACTCGCTGCCTTAACTCCTGTCATCTAAGGAAGGACAACTAACACTAAAAAACCAGAGAGTTTTGGTGAAATACAAAAGCCAGCAAGGCAGGGAGCAGGAGCTCAAGGGAAATCAGCCAGCAGGTTTATACTGCATGGAGAAAGGGCTTCTCAGGGCCGTGCTGCACCTCAGCCATGAGTGGCACACAAGAGGAGCCCCGAAATCCCCGTGCCAGTTACCTTGTGGTTGTGGTAGGCTGAGCGACTGGTGTGCAGGCTGGCCAGGAGGCTCTTGGTTTGCTGCTGCACGCTGGAAGGAGCTGGCATGGACAGCAGCATCGTGGCCAGTTCCTGAGCTGCAATCTTATTCTTCTCCTAAGAACAGACAAAAAGTCCTTATTCAGTATATTCATCGTGAAGGTGATTCAGGAGTCTGATTTCCCAGTGTACCTGCAGCTCCCTGCCCTCTTTGCAAGTTCGTGCCTTCCTTCAATAGCCTTTCCACAGCCTCCCTTAATTTACTGTTTGACATTTACGGGACATTTCACATGTCTGCATAAGAAAAGTACATCTGAGATTTATGGGCTTCTACCCTGCTGTTTTTGTAAACGAGGTCACTCTACAGCACAAAAAGCCCACCAGCGATAAATGCAAATGCCAATTGTCATTCTAAACTAGTTTCAAATGCTTTTGGCTAAGTCAACTTTCAGATCAGTGCTCTGAGCAAAACGGATGCGGCTCTGCTCCCTATCAGGCCCCCGGGGCTGCAGGAGGTAAGTGCTGAGCTCGCCCCTCCTCCCCCAGCTCAAGAATGTATTCAGAAAGTTACTTGCCTTCTCGTTGACTGGTCCTACAGCAAAGCAGCTTTCCAGCGCTTCTAAAGAACTCACTACTAGCCTGAAGGGAGAAAGGAAAGCAGGCTTGAGTACAGCAACCCTTCTCTCTCCTTAGCACTTTGCTTTATGCGGGCTACAGTCATGAGTAGCTCAGAGACAGCTAACGAATGCCAAGTACAAAATCAAAGCATGATAAAACCTGCCACAGGCACCATGCATATCATTTCATTGTGTTACAGACCAGAGTTAAACCTGGCTCACGCTCACAGACAAACTTAGGACTGCTTTAATAATCCACAGCTGAAAGACAGGGGCTTTTCTCTCCCAAAGAGGATAAAACATTTCCTTACGCAGCCTGCAGCAGGGATAACTTGGATTGTCTTGACAGTCCCAATTCACCATGGCCCACAGACGTACAGATGACTGCAGATCAAGGCTGGCTATGACACATGGGAAAAAGCGGAACCGACTTTGCTAAGGGAGCAAGATTCTACTCGCTTGCTGCTTTCACACAGGTTGCTCTTTCCAATTTGGAGTTTCAGCACAAAATATTCCAGAGGAAAATTAACTTGGAGCACCGGGTTTGACCCAAGTGAGAGATGCTGAGGTTCAAAGTTTGGCAGGCTGGTAAAACACTTGCCCCGAGGGAAAAGCTGGTTTGACAAGTGGCAGCAAAGTGCTGGATGTCCCTGCAGCTCTAAACTCCCTGCCTCCAGGTACAGCTACCTGAAATGCCACCTGACACACCAGAAGGAGCAGGAAGATACAGGAAAAATGAGGGAAGAGAGAGCATTAAGGAGAGAAATAACACTGTAGGATTGGATAAGAGGTAGAAGGAACAATGGTGTGGGGTCTGGTGGTGATAAATAACAACCCCCTACCCACAGCCACCCTCTGGAAAGCTCTCAGGGAATATAAGTGGGATAAGAAGGCGCAAGGAAGGAACAAAGCAGAGAGAGGAGTCTGTCAAACAAGCAACAGTTACGCTGTGTACAGCAAGGATCTGCAAACCACCTCGTCTTTACATTGGCTAAACCATCTGCCATGCAATGACCAGAATGTAAAGAAGCAAATGTCACTTAGGAAACAGAAAGAAAACCCCAGTCAACGAAAGCCACACCATGTGCTCTGTCTCTCTGACACACACGCACTCGTGCAGAGAAAAGGATGGATACTAACCGGTCCAGGGTGGTTAGGGACTCAGTGTCAGAACTTTGGGGGAGCAAAGAAAAAGGAAAAAAATAAAAATAAAAATGTGTAAAGCTCACAGAAAAACTCCCCAGAACACATTCTAAGCAAAAGGCAAATTAAAGGGGGGGGGATCAGGAAGCCGGGAGAGCGCCGGGGACACTCGGACTGAGCACAGCTCTCTCTGCCTGGGCAGCACACACTGGGATGAGCCACACAAAGGAGATCCAGGGCACCTGCACACAGAAGCCAAGCACCACCTAAAAGCACCACCCAAGCTTGAGTTCAAATGCAGACACCAAACTTCTGACAGAAAAGCTGCCTCCTGCCTGCCATTAGCTGTGCCTGCTCGAGAGGCCCTTTAGAAGGCAACATGGTGCATTCTGTAACACCAAATAGTAACTCTCTTTTTGGATCTGAATTTTTAGACTATAATCCCACTGCTCTGGAAAACCAGGGAGCATGTCTGTGTTGAGAGGGACATCTTGTGGGGATGTCACAGCAGAGGAGGGAAGGAAAGGGAAAATAAGCACGGGACAAAAAAAATCCCATGAACAATTAGCCAAAATATGAAAGGATGGCTGAACAAGCCCTTCAGCTGGTCCTGACTGCCACTTCAAGCCCTGACCCTTCACCTGAGAATTTCACTCAGACAAAATTAACCACCATTTCCTCACAGCTGAGCAGCACAACCCTTAAAATGCTCATTTTTCAGCAGTGTTAGTTCCTCCTTGATCTGTTTCCCTCCTGTCCTTGCTGCTTGCCAGGCTTTCTACAACCCTTAGGTACAGACTGTACGAGCTCAGAGGAAGAACACAGGGTGGATATAAAAAAGAACACAAGTTTCATTTCTTGTATTAAATATATGTCCAGGTCACCCTTGTGGTTTGGATGTGGGGGAGAAAATCCCAACTCTTTCTCCAACACAACAGCTCAGCCTGAGGCATGTGGGCTACAAGATGAGTTGGTGGGAACCACAAGCCTAAAGCAGGGTCACACACAAAGCCCTTCTCAAAACTGAGCTTAACTTCAGAGGCCTTTCTTTTCTGTGCTCTAGAGGATGGAAAGGGCCAGCTGGAAATGAGAGAATGTATCAAGGCAGCAGAAATCTCTTTTAGCTCCTCAAGGCTGCTCAAACCAATGAACTTGGCAACACGAAAGCAGGCACACAGATCTATGCATCTACTCCACCAGAGAAACCAACAGGGAGCACAAACCCTCCTTACAAGACAAACTTGACTTTTCAGCTGTTGCTTTGTAAGGCAGTGAGAACAATTCACTAATTCCACTCAGTTCTCCCAGTTAAGAAAAGCACACAAGTGCACCCAGGTGACCCTCCACAGCAACTACCCATTTCCAAGGAGAAATAAAGGAAAGAGTGTGGAAATACCTCTCCAGGACAGTCCCACTGGCAGCAGCAGGGGCAGCTGACTCTGTGTCTCCAGTGCCATTCCCTTGATTCAGGTTTGGGGGACAAACATTGCTCACTGAAGCAGATGGGAAGTCCTCAGGGGGCTCATCGGGCCATCCAAACTGCTCTTTGGTTTTGCCATAGATTTTTATGGAATCCATCATGGTGACTCCAGCAGGATCCACAGAAGCCCCAACTGCAGTGAGGAGAGAAATTTCTTAAAAACTAAGAAAACTGTTGCTTCTGAATACAAACAAGCCCTGTCACATGGTGTCAGGACAGTGTCATTAATACACAGCCACTCAGTGTCACTTTCAAGGCCATTTCCCTTCTCTTACCTCAACACAAAACTATTGAGCTGAGCTACTGAACATTCAGTCACTGCAGCAAGAAACTGGGCCATAAATAAAGCTATTAAATGTTCAGGGTTCACCCCTCAAACAGATTGTGGGAACTCCCTGTGAGGTGAAGCTCCAACTCACCCAAACTGAACCACGAGCCGGTCAAACCAACTGGATGAACAAAGACTTACTGAAGATGGTGAGTTTCTTGTCCGCCTGCAAGGCCTCCTCACGGGTGAAAGGGAAGTCAAACCAGCGGGCCCTGGTCATGTTGAGCTGCATGGTGCGGCCAAAGATCTCCAGGTAGGAGGGAGCTCGCTCTATGGCCTGGGTGCCAATCTGGATCCGCATGCCCGTCATCACCATCGTGCTGTTGTTGTTGGTCACCTCGATGGTGAAACCCCCAGGCTGCAGAAGACAAACCACAGCTCAAATATTCACTCTTAAGCCACGAATCTGATTTTGTAGAGGTGCCTCCACCGTTTCCCAAGCACGGGATTCATATGGAGTCACTTGAACAAAGCAGACTCCTGTGCTACAATATGTTGTGTCACCCAGAAGCCCCAAAGAACCCCTAAGTTGCCCCACTCACCTTTGTGTTGGCCACGTACATGCCCGTGGAGTTGAGGCGGTGCTTTATCTGCTGAGCATTGTAGACCTGCAGCAGGTCATTCCCTCCAAACTCCACGTCTGTGAGCTGCTGGTTGTGCTCAAAGAAGTCAATGGGGAAGTTCACCTGGCTGGACGTGCGAGTTGCTGGAAGGGGGGAGAGAGATGGGCTTGAGGAAATACATTCTGAACAGGCAAAGCTGTGGTAAAAGAGCTGCAGAAGGAATGTGGCTCCTTCAGAAACATCTGTATGTATTTTCACATATATTTATGGAAATGTTTTACCCAGACTTAGCCAGCTTAACCAGTAAGAATCAGAAGTGAGCATTTTAACTATCTGGATGATGCTGATCAATCTGTGCACCTCCATGTGTCACACAAGACCTGTGGGAGGAGCCCCTTACTGATGGCAGCCGCCTTGCGCTTGCGGACGGGCTTCATGATGCTGATGACACTGCTGGGCTGGAGAGAGGGCTGGAGCCAGTAGGAGGTGTTCTCCACGTTGGCCATGTAGATCCTCAGGCTGCCATCCTCACACAGCAGGATCATGGTGGTCCTCTGCTGCTCGTTGCAGGCCGTGTGACGGATGGCCACCATGTCCTGGATCTGCAAGGCAAGGCAAGGACTTGGCAAGCGTTGCACCAAGAAACAAACTCTGCCTAAGAAAAGCTGCCAGGACCAGAGGATGGAACAGGAAACCACAGATCCTGTTGATGGAACAAGAAACCACATTTTAAGGGCCAAAAGCAAGAAGAATTCTGACCAACCTTTGCTTTGGCTGGCAAGGTTTTAATCTCCTGGATGAGGAAGGTGTCCGGCTTCACCATCACCACCAGTGGGACACCCGTGGTTTGCTGAACACAACACACCAAGCCAGGATGGTTCATCACCTCTGACCACTGGCAGAGGGCTGGTGATGTCTTACTGCCACCATTAGAACTGCAAGAGATGAAGGGCACGGTGACATTAATTTAACAAGCAGCAGAAGGGAAAACACACAAAATGCAGCGCTCAAAGCAGTTAAAGCTTTGCCCTCAGCAGGAATTCAGGCATCCCAATTCACAGCCCTGATCTCCACCCTGCAAACTCCAGGGAAAATAGTAACATTTGATGCCCCAAAACAAGGAGGTAATTTTAAAATGGCTTTCAGCTGTCTCTTTATCTGAAGAGATAAAGTTCCACGTTAGAACACACCTGGCTGGCAGCACTAAGCAAAGGCAAACCAGGAGAATCTGTGTGACTGCTCACTGGAAACAATACAAACAGAGCTGCAAAAAGACTTGACTGGGGCTCAGGAGCTCTTGGAACTGCCCTCTACAGAGCTGCTCATGACAGTGGCTTTGTGTCAGGCCAGGGAAGAGTCTGTGGCCCAACTGCCCAGCTCTGCTTGTCAGAAAACACAACAGAAGAGCTTTTTCCTCGCCACATTCATAGCGAAAGAGATTGGTTTCCCTCAAGGGAGCCTGAAAATAAGCCTTAATATGCACAGTGCACAAGGTCCACTGCAGTCCTGGTGGCAAAAGGAAACAAAAGCTTCCTGCTCTGCAGCCTCGGCGAGGGTGGGTAATCCCATTGGTTCCAGCGGCTGCTCCACACTGTGCAGCACAACTGCTCTGCAGCCACCTTTCTGCTGGGAAACCCTAGTGGGAAGACAAAACGCCTGCCTGCCCCACTGCTGGAAGAGCCAGTTTTGGTTTCAAATCATCCTGAGCTGGAAGGGACCCAAAAGGATCACTGAGGTCCATTAGGGCAGAAGCTCCGTGAAATGCAGCATGAAAACATCCCTCAGAAAGGGATCTCCAACAAAAGCTTTGGCCACTCAGAGCTGGGATGTTAATAATGAGTGATATTTACTACTAATAAACAGAAATAAAGAGTTCAGGGGAGTCTTCCCCATGAGCCTCACCTCTTGATGTTGATTGGGAAGAGCCTCTGCACTTCCAGGCTGGCCCTGCTGATGGTGGCTGCGAAGGATTTGCCTTGACAGTAGCTGAAGAACAACATCTGCAGCACGTGGGAGTAATAGACTGAAACCCCCCCTCCTGCCACCTGGCCATTGCTGTCCTGTGGGGCAGAGAGAAATGACAACGCTTAACATAAACACACACATCCCACAACACTGTCAGGCTTTGAAATTACTGATGGAATTATTCCCAAAGCCTCCCCTCCTCCCCACCAGTGAGAGAACACAGCCCTAAACGATGATTTTCTAAGCTGAACTCCTGGGTGAACTCATCCCTCAGACACTTCAAAGGCTTTGGGAGGGGATGCTGAGCCTGCACACCCGTGGGCTGTAGGTAACACCCTCAGCTGGGAGCCTGAACACCGTGTGACAGCCTCACATGGAGCACTCCCTGTGTTCCCAGCTCACAAAAGACCTTCCTCAGGGCTGTCCTCTCATCTTTTGCCTTGTTTTGAAACAGGCTGAGGTAAAAACACTGGAGAGATTTTACAAGTCACCTC
Organism: Scytalopus superciliaris; assembly: GCA_013400415.1. NCBI lineage: Eukaryota > Metazoa > Chordata > Aves > Passeriformes > Rhinocryptidae > Scytalopus > Scytalopus superciliaris. The sequence continues at coordinate 67,996 of VXBX01006312.1, forward strand.
CAACACCAGAAACAAAGGCTCACTCCAGCTCTGCAGCCCCAGCCAAGGTGATTTATGCACTCTGTTCCTGCACCTCTGGAGTGGCTCACTGTGAGAACAGCACTGCTCTGAAACCATCTCCCTGCTGAGAAATCCTGCTGGGCATGACTTCAGAGCCAGCCATGGAAAACATGCTCCATTTTCTAGATGAAAGGATCAAGGGGTTTAATTTTCACCCCCACCTCTTTTCACTGCAAGGATATTTCTCCCTTTAGAGAAATGAGCAAGCTCCTTGATCTAGATCAGGGGGCTTAAAAGAAGGAAAAAAAAAAAAAAGGAAACTTTTGCCTTCAAATATAAGATGCAAAAAAAACAGGGAGAAAGGGAAGTCACGGGCACCTTCAGGTCCTCGTGGTTGACTTCAAGCACGTTGGTGACATAGAATGGCCCGTGCTGGGCACTGCTGGCCTCCTCCATGAGCTGTGTGTAGATGTACCCAGCTGAGGACATGATCACTATGATGTTCTTCCCCTCCTCGTTGAACAGGAAAGTGACATCCCTGATTTTGGAACTCGGCAGGAGGAAGTAGAAAGTTGGACTCAAGGCATCGACAGAGAGATCATAAATCTGTGGGAAGAATCAAGGAAATAACTGCTGTGACACAGAAGAATTAAGGCACTAATTAACTTCCACAACACAAAATGGGACAAGAGCTGAGACAAGGGAATCCTTTCAGATGTTATGGTTAATTGTTCTACTCTTTGGGTTCTTTAGTTTTGCTTTTTCTTGCAACAACAGTAGCCAAACACCCCAAAACTGTATTTCCAATTTATTTCTAAGAATATTATCACATTCTTCCACATGCAACTCCACATGGATCCAGGCTCTGATGTATGAAAGCAGATATATCATAACAGCTTATGAGCAGACACACCTTCACAAAGTCTGCAGTCACAATGGCAAGCTCTGTTTGAGATCCTGGCAGCCACACAGCTTTGATGATGAAATTCCCAGTGGCCAGTTGGGGATGAAGCACCAAATGATCAGAGACTGATCCAGAGCTGCTGAATGTTAACACGTGGCAGTCCTGGAGTAAGGAAAAATATTGGTCAAATGTTAGAACAAAGCACTTGATAAACATTTGCAGCCAAGAATGGAGTTAAAAGTCAGCATTTCCCTTCGTGCCAATAATGATTCAGAGAGTGAGAATCCAAAATTACTGCATTAGAGATGAATGACACGAAGGTTTGTAAAGAAACAAACACAAAACCAAAACCATGCAGAGTGCAGCTGTTTCTGAGCTAAATAATAAATCTGTGGATGCTGCACTGAGAAAGCTGAATCTAAATTTGGGAGAATACAACGAAGAGGAGTCCTTGCCAAAGAACACTTGTTGTTACAGACTAGTTCTAACACACCAAGTTTGACATGACTAAACCTTGGCTCTAGTCTTAAGTAGAATTGGCCTAAATACAGTAAGAAGTACTATTTCAAGGCACTGCCTCCTTTATTATACTATTATTCATACAGCTCCTGCTTCTTTTACTTCATCTATCAAACAAGAAAGCGATTCAGGAGCTGAATTAGTTGACAGAACTTTGGAGCCAGCTCCGTGCCAGCTCCTCAGAGGAACAAAACACAGCTGGCTTTGAGCTGGTGTTTCCAGCTGCCTGGAAAAGTGTTTGGGAGGCACTTACTTTCAGTCCACACACAGCCAGATAGTCCTCCTTGCAGGGATTGCCAGTGAGGCTCAGCACAGTGAAGGGCACGGGGGCGGACGCGAGGCGAGTGAGGGTCAGCTTTCTCTTGCTGGAGTCGGCCTGTTTGAGCAGTGCTGAGAGCTGAAGGACTGTGATCTGCAGCACAGAAGGAACTGTCAGCCAACTCTGGGACTGAGGAATCAGGCACTTCAGTTCCAGCTCTATGGATGTGTCTGTCCCCAGTTACAGAATCAGCATCACAGAATCAGCAAGGCTGCAAGAGACCTCCAAAATCATCGAGTCCAACTGTCACCACCACAACCACCCCTAAACCACATCCCCAGCTGCCACATCCAGACACCTCCTGAACACTTCCAGAGACAGGGATTCCACCACCTCCCTGGGCAACTCATTCCAATGCCTGACCACTCTTGCAGNGGCAACTCATTCCAATGCCTGACCCCTCTTGCAGTGAAGACTTTTTTTTTTTTCCTAATACCTAATTTGAACCTCCCCTGGCGCAACTTCAGGCCATTTCCCCTCATCCCTTCCCTTGAGACACAGCAGAAAAGATGGACCCCCCCTCTCACTCCAGCCTCCTGGAGGGCAGTTGTAGCGAGCTGTTCTCCCTGTTTCTGCTTCAAGAACTCTTCACCCAGAAGAGTTCTCTCTGAGAGAGGTTTCTCCGAGCCGCGCAACACCACGCGGACGATCCAGCTCTCCGGGCAGGCAGGGCAAACCACACCCTGCCTGTTGCTCGGCGCTGCTGCACGTTCCCTGAGAGTTCCCAGCTGGCAGGCTCACCTTGCCCTTCTCGTGGCTCACTGCCAGGTGCTGGCGCCGGCCGTGGGGGGAGGACAGCACACACATGGCCACGCGCCGCAGCACGTGGGCGCTGATCAGCTGCCGGATGGTCTGGCCCTGGTCCCCGCTGTAGTTCATGCGCACGTTCTCAAAAGCGCCTTCTTGAGAGCCCAGAGTTGGCACCTGAGGCAGTAAAAAGCATCCAGGGTAAATCACTATTTAATAGTGACTCCCCCCGCCCTTAGCCTCTGTCCATGATCTGATTGCTCCTTCAGTCTCACCATCAACTGGTCTGTCATTTCCACTGACTTGTCCAAAGTGTGGAGCTCGTTGAGGGCTTGCTGGGCACGGCTGCTGCTCCCCATGGCTGAAGCTTGCTGGAAGTTGATCTGGATGGCATCCATCAGGAAATTCAGCATCTCCAGCACCAAAGGTGCAAAGGAGAAGTTGGCCTACAAGAAAGAGATGAGAGAGGAACAAGGTGCTCCTGAGGGGAGTCTTTTTAAGAGACACTTTTTAGAGCCTGACACCCCATTTATGAGCCCTCACCACAAAAATCAAACAACTCAGCGGATAAACCAGCACATTCTGCCTGAATGATCTTTGTTTAACAGATAATCATACCTGGGACTGCAGCTCCTCTCGACAGCCCTCAACGTTTCTGCACAGGCTGCTCTTCTTGGGTTTCTCTTCATCAGGGCCCTTCCCCTCACTGATGGTGACCTTGGCTTTCTCTGCAGGGGAGGTGCTGGCGTGGCGAATGACACTCTCAGGCACCCTGGGCTCGCTCTGGAAGGCGGACTCTTTCATGGTAGAGCTCATCCCACCACTGGGAGTTCTCTTCACCAAAGCCTGGGGATGACACACAATGCTAAGAGCCCAAACTTGACCACTGATGAAATAAATACAGATTGTAACAGCAGCGAGATTAATGCAGTTTCAAAGATATAGAGTGTAAATCTCTTAGACTGCAATTTTAAAGAAATAACAGCAGCATCCACCCAAGGATTAAGAAACTTCTGTATTTAAGATATAATTTGTTTGCTGCTAGTGGAAAACATGGGAAAAGATGCTGATTGTTGTGTAGGAAATTCTCTAAAGGCAGGTGGGAATCCCAGGAGTCACCGGGACAGAGCTTTGCCAATGCTCTTGTTTGGGGCAAAAAATTAATTACCAGGCAAGCTGTAAATTCTGAAGGCTCGTTATAAAACCAAGGCCTTCAAATCTCAGCACTCCTGCACACTCATAGCCTGGCAGAGCTGAATGCAGAACAGGAAACTGCAAAGGGCTTCAAAAAGCTGAGCCCAGGAAGACACTTTACCAGGCAGCTGCCATCCTCCTTGGCTCCGCAGTCGCAGAAGAACGACCCGTACTTGGCGTAAGAGATCTCATGATCCTTGTGACAAACTTTAGCACAAACTGTGCAAACACCGACCCCATCAACCATCTTGCAAGTGTGACAGTGGTACCTGCCCAAAACAAGCCAGGTGAGTTATGAAAGGCAGTGCCTCGAGGCTCACAAAACGCGTTGGTTTTAATTCTCAACGGCCGGGAGTTACCAGGCTGAAATGGTGAACACGAATTTCAGATTCTTACCAATGTTGATTCATGAATTCTTTCTGTGTGATGGTGAAGGTACAGAGTTTATTACAGAGAGAATCTTCATCCTGTCAAGAAGAAAATTGTTTCAGAGAGGTGCTGTAACTGCAGCTACAGTAAAGTACAGGGGACAGAATAAACTCCTCAGACAGCAAATGTGCATTTTAAGGATAGCAACACTGAGCTAAAAGAAGGCAGTTGGTATCAAAACACATGAAAGAGGAGAGGGTGACACATTATAGTACCATGAAAGGGTTAACAAGAAAAAGAAACAGTAGTAAAAATACTGGTACAATAAAATTTAAAGGAAGTATTATAACAGCTTTTTTCCCCTACCCAACAGCACCTCAAAGCCTTAGATAAGTTGCTTGCTGACATATATAATTGACAAACAGTAGGAACAAACCCACCTCACTCCATTTCTTCCTTTTTTTTATTAAAAAAATAAATATTTCACTTTTGTTGAGATCACAAGTCAACAGATCCCGGCACAAAGTACACTCAGTGTCACATCAGGAATAAATAAACAACAAAACCTTCATTTACAACCCGAGTGACTCTGATCTGGATGCAAAACAACCCTCCATCTCCTCTGCAGGACCGAGGGAGAGCGTTGCCTACCGAATCCTCCGCCTGGGAATCCTCCTCCTCCACTGCCAGCTCCTCCACCCAGTCCGAGTCCACCTCGATGGCCCGTTCCTCGCCGTCCACGGACAGGTGGCTGGGCCCTTGGCCACTGCTCTGGCTCAGGGCGTTGGTCACATCAGCCAGGTAGGACACGATGTGGCACGTGCACTCCAGGATAGTCACGTGCTGGGAAGCAGAGGAGAGGGAAAATGAGAGGCACTACTCACATCCCATAATTGCTGCGGGGCAGGAAAATTGAATAGTCCCCCCCCACTCTGACAAGATTGCTTTAAAACTCCCACTGTGAACCCAAAGCAGGACAGCTGAGCAGCTCCTGCCTGGGATTTATTCCTGCAAGTTGAGCACTAATCACATCTTACCTTCCCTTGCATGACATTGGCATTCATCTTTTCTACCACGTTCTTTTGAGACAGGTATTTCTTGCTGTAACACAGAATAGTGGGAATTAACTATAAAATCACAGGATGCCAGAATGGTTTGGGTTGGAAGGGACTTTAAAGCTCACCTCATTCCACCCCCTGTCATGGGCAGGGACACCTTCCACCAGCCCAGTTTGCTCCAAGCCCCACCCAACCTGTCCTGGGAGTCCACAACCTCTCATGAGAGCTAACAGCCTTCGGGAAGTATAAACTCAGTCCTGCCCAACAGCCTCAAGCATTCAGTTTGCTTTAGATTAACAACAGGGAATTTATAAATGCAGTAATTAAACCACCCACAGTGGAGAAGATAAAGACACCACACAGTTGTTCTTAATGGTGGGACACAGATCAGACACTTTATATTCCAAACAACAAACTGAAAAACAACTGAGTATCAGCAAACAGGAACTTTTGTCTTCACAGCACCAGTAAAAAAATCTAAAAAAATCAGTCTAAGTGATGCAAATGAACAAAGAACAGCATCCAGTTTGCTCTTACCATCTGCCCAGCCAATCCACAGCAGCACCATGAAGCTGGAGGTGTCCTGCACCTTGTCCTGCACTGGCCAAAGTTGCCATCACGACCATGAGCTCAGGAAAGCCTGTGCCATCACCATTGGCCAGCATCTCTGTTGCCATGGGTATCAGAGTACTCAGCAGAACAGTGCACACTCCTTCTCCCACTTGGCTGAGCAAACAGAGGAGAGTTTCAGAGAGGTACAGTAAAGAAGCCACCAGCAGCTCACACCTACTTTGCACCCCATGGGGGAGGAAGGCAACGACCACCACCCAAAAGGCTGTGCTTTACCTGTTTTCCCGAACGATGTAGGTGGTCAGGAGCTGCAGGAGCTGCCTGTTCTCCTGCACAATGTCCAGCTGGTCTGAGTCTTTGGGTGGGGACATGGTCATCCTGGTGAGCCAGGCCTGGAGCCTCACGGGCTCCACACAGGCCAGCTGGGCCAGAGAGCCACAGAGTCTCAGCAGGCTGGGGTTGGGGCTCTTCTCAGCTGGGGGGGAAGGTACTGTGAGTGAGTGGGTGCAAATGGCTTCCACCAAAAGTGTGAAGCTGTGAGCCCCCTCCCTCCTCCAGCTTTTCTTTCCAGCATCTTTATGTCCCAGTCTAAATTAGACAAAGGCAGGACAGGAGAGATCCGGCCATCACTTACTCAGCTGGAAGAGCTTGGTGAAGAATTTCAGCACCCTGTTACAGAACTTGGCTGAGAGGTTCTCATTGGCCGTTGCCATCATGATCTGGACCAGTTCTCCACTACACAGAGGGGGGAAATAAACCAGCTTTGTAAAAGGCAACCCATTCCCTTTGTCCACTTGCTTCACTTCTCTGCACCCTCGTGTTTCAGACTGGCAACAGTCTGTATTCATATTTCTCAGCAGCCAATTGCTGAAATTGCTTTCAGTCAAACAGCAAACTCAGACTAAAACTCGTAAATCTCATGGGCTCCTCAGCAGTTTCAGTATTCTCGCACATCAGGTCACAAAAGGACCTAAACTCATTTCCAAACCAAAAGGCAAGATTTTCTTGCCTATTTTTCCCTTCCATCCTAACACAGCAGAGCCACCAGACTGCTTCTGTTTTGAACTACTGAACAAGTAGAGAGGAAAAAATGGGTTGCTTTCTCATAGAGAAAATCTGTCCTCTGCTTCACCCTCATATTCAGAACACTGGGGGTGTGCTTTGCTGTTTCCAGCACATAATTATAAGCCAGGCCACCGCCCCACCAATACTCTTAAAATTACCAACCTACTGCCCCAAGGAAGCACAGGGAGAACCTGGGATTTTGCAGCTTGGTCTGTAACTTATGGACCAGCATGTCTAAAGAACCTCCTTTGACAAGAACAATCTTGCATTAATGACCACTATGGGAACCAATTCATTTGGAGTGACAAAGACCCAGGTCCCCTCCCCTCTAGTCTTTCCCCACTCTCCTGCACTGCCCAGAGGAGATCCTGTCTTTACACAGCCCATGTTTCCCTGCACTATGGCATTAACTTCACTCCAGTGTCTCCAGTGACAAGCAAACAATGAAGTTCTTGGGCCACAAATTCCACAGTGATTTCACCTTTCTGAGAAGAATTCCTCCATGGCTTTTCGGGCCTGGCTGCTCTCCAGCTGCTTCTCCAGATGCTGCAAACATTCCTCCAAGATGGACTCATCCAGGCCACTGAGGATTAAAAGAGGAATATATAAGGATCAAATATATGAGGACCAAATAAGAATATATACAGGAGCAATTTTAACAGTTACAACAGCTCTGAGAGTCAAGAAGTGACCTGTTTTGCTAATACAGTTCCAAAAACTTTCCAGCAATTGAAAGCAGCTCTTCTTCATGAGATGGGAGAGAAACAACTGATCAACAACCACACGGAAACACCAACAAACCCAACAAATGTTCAGGAAAAAAGTGCCACATGATGCTGTAAGGCAAGTTACAGTCAGAAACCCAGAATAATCCAGACCTTTCAGAGCCCTCAAATTTCTACAAACAGCTGCTGTTTTAACCCTTTAGGTGTATTTTAGTAGTACTCCCTCCCCCATTCTCCCCTGTGCTCTCCCTCACTCCACAAACACAACCCAATTACATTTATACAGTAGATCTCCCTCTGACCTCCCCTCCAGAGAGGATCAGTGTTAAAAACCACGCAGATCAAATAAGCTGCTTTTTTGCCTTTCTGTTGTGCTGTTCAGGCAGCAACACTGCAGTTTAAACCTGCTGTGGCCACTCCTTGCACACAGCTTTGGTGGAGGAGGAGGGCAAGCCCAGCCTTTTACCTGTTGGGATCAGAGTGATGGGCCAGGATGTTGTAGCATCCTGTGATCAACTTCTCATAAACACGTGCCAGGAACTCATCTGACTCTGCAGGGCCCAAGATCCTTTCCAGGGAGTTGCTGCTGATTTCTGCCACACTCTCTGTGCTGGTCTCCAGAAGGAGGGGCAGCAGGGAATGAATCACCTGGGGTGGGTTCAGATCATCTGACCAGCTTGAAAAGAAAAGCAAACATATCAGTTCTCTGTGTGATGTACTGGAGAACATCCTTACTGGAAATCAGAAGTCACACAAGTGAGGCACAGATCTGGATGGAAATCAGGGACAAAACCTTTTTTAGAAAGCTGGGATAAATCCACTGATCCAGCCTCAGAAAAACTGTCCTCATTTGGAAAACTCTACATGTTACTTTTGCATATACACAGTTACAGCATTTTCCTGGACAGTCACATTACTGCACAGTGTGGCTTTTGGGCTTGTCTGCAACTTGTCAACAACTAATTTTTGGTTTCAGAGTATCTTACACTAAGTCCCTCCAAAAAACTTTACATTTCACTTTTCCCTTACACTTTGAAAACATCACAGAAATGAATTATAACTGTGCACAAATGAATTAATAGTCTCCATTTATATTCCAGTTTTGTCAAGTCCATATTTGATACAATAAGGGTTTGTCTCAGAGAGTCTGACTTTGGAAGATACCAGACGAAGACAGAAAGAGTGTCTTGACTCATTTAGAATGGCAAACTGAAAGGTTTAGTCCAAAATACAGCACCAGATCAGTTGAGTTCCACCCTCAGAGCCTGATGAAAAGGCTGAGAGCAGCAGGCAGACCCACAGGGCATGTAACACACAATGCAATGCACAAAGCAGCACTTACACGATGAGATCCCCGGTGAGCCTGACCAGGGAGAGCAGGGTGTGCTTCAGGGAGGCTGCCAGGGGCAGGGTCTGGCTGCAGAGGGTGCCCAGGTGGGCGGCCTGCACGGCGCTGATGTAGCTTTCTGCTGGGATGGTGTCGTTGGCAAAGGCGTTGCGCTGGGGAGGGAAACACACACACACACACACACACACATCAGGAACACCCAGTGACACCCTGCCCACCATTCCCAGCAATTCCTGGAGCTGAGGGCACTCCAGAGCAACCCTCGAGGCAGGACTCACCCACGAGCCGATGTTTGGGAACTCGTTGGTGTGGATGTTGTTCCAGGACTCACACAGAGCCTGCACAGCCGACGGCAAGTTCTGAACGAGTGCTGGCCCTGCAGTTAACACAGAACCATCAGGCACTGAGCCATTGAGCAGGTCCTGCTGAAAGCCAGAGTGCGTCTACAACACTTTGGAAACCAGATCCTTATCTAAGACACAACTGAGCTATAATTCTGCTGAGGGCTAGCTTCAAGCTCTTCTGCAAGTCAAAATTATCCCTAAGATTGCAAGAGCTTCCCTGCTTCTTTCACACCAGAAAACATGGTGAAAATACCAATTCACAGCAGTCTTCAACACAGCGACATTTCACAATTCCCCTTGTTTTTCCACACCACCAGCTCCAATATGACTATAAAAACACTTCAATAATCCAGATAAACCCATAAGACAGTTACTCTTTCAAGCTTTGCCCAGCTTTTTCAGTTTTTAGGATACTACAAGGAAGAGACTTCCCAGCATGCTGCTGGCAGGGAACTCCCTTGTTTGAACACAGTAGTGGAGAACACATGAGCCAGCACAAGGCTTTGAAATGGAGTGCTGGCAGTGCTGCAGATGCTTCACCCTCCCAGAGTGAGCTCTCCAGCAGCCTCACCTAAAGTGTTGGACTTGCAGCGGCTGGAGCCGATGGCCAGGACAGCAGCGTAGCCCTGCAGCTTCTCCTCAGAGGGTCTGCTGTCTGGGGAACCCTCCTCGGACAGGCTCCGCAGCAAGTAGGACCTGCGTTCGGGATGGAAAGGATTTACTCCTCAGGAGTCACCTCTGCATTTCACAGCTAATGCTGTCAGTGCAGTGACAGATAAACAGCAAACTTCTGAAGCTCTGCCCCACACTTCATCTCGCACCACTGAGGGAGTTGTGGGCTTTTATCCCCTCTAAGCTACTTATGAGGAGAAGTGCCCATTCCAAAGAAAAAGCTGATTTACTTTTGCTTTCTTCTATGGAGGTTCTAATGAGAGTTTAGAAGACTTCAGGCTCTTAACGTAAGAATTAACCCCACTCTCCTTCTTGATGGTCTGACAGCTTCAGTATTATCCCAGAGAAATAACCTTAAGCAGCCCTATCCTAGAAAGTGGTTTTATCTTTGGAGGAAAAGCTGGTTTTGTAAACTTGCAAGGAAGCCTTGGAAGATCAGACAAGGTGGTTACTTGGAAACAACAACTTCCCTTACGTGGCTAGAGAAGCTGCTTTTTATTCTTCTTTTAAAACAATGGACACTCTAGAGGACATAAAATAATTACACCAGAACTCTAAAAAAATCCAGGCACCTCTAAGAAAACAACACAAAATGCAAAGAAAGCAAAATGCACAGCAGGGAACTGTATTCCTGCTGGAGATCCCGAGGACTGTACCTGGTAAATGTAGCGTAGGTGTCGATGAGCTGCAGCGTAGCAGGAAGGAGGTTTTTGGTTATCTCTGAGGATTTGTGGGGATCAGTTTCTGCAGCTAACTTGGAAAAGTGCTCGTCTAGAGAAACCTGAATCTTGGAAATTGCAGCATCGAGGGTGTAAATGGATTGTAAACTGGGAACTTCATGCAGCTGGAGAATAGTCGTGCAGTCGACGGCACAGAAAGAGGAGATCTGAAGACAGGGAGGGAACAGTAAATCATCCCCCAGAAACAGGAGCTCCGCATGCACAGCTGCATTGCCACCTCCTCACCTGCCGAGCAAAGTATTCCTCTGCTATTTCCACGTCGTACTTCACTGAGATGCACTTGCTGGAGGTCAGTTCGATGAGAGGAGCAGCATGTTCAGCTTTCATGCCCTGCTTGACAAGGTGATCCTAGAGATGGCAAAGGTCAGACCCGTCACACTTTAGCAATGCTCTGTAATTAACCCCTCTGCCAGTCACCAGGCTGGAACACTTTGGAAAACACGGGCACATCTTCCCACTTCTCCCTGCTGTGCTCAGACAACAAACCCCACAGGCAGTCATGGAAGAGACTGACGCTCTCACTACCAACATCCCAAAACTCCCCGGTAAGGATGAGGCTGTACCTTGATCCACGTGACATAAGAAGGGATTTGCAGGCGGGAGGACCAGCGCAGGGTGTGCAGGAGGTCACAGTCACTCATCTCAGGGGTGTTCATGGCCAAGTGGTGCATGTAGCTTTTGGAAGGAGGCAAAATCCCCAGAATCCGCCACAGGATCAGGAAGTAGTACTGAAGGGCACAGGCTTCCTACAGAGAGGAACAGTTGGATGAATCAGTAAAGAAAGACTGCAGTTTTGATCATCACAGCTACTGAAACATCTCCTCAGGAACTCCAGACTCCTGCAGATGTGCCTAATCAGATGAACACGTTCTGGACTGAGTTTCTGTTCTATTACACAACAGAGGAGTGAGAGGCAAAAAAAGGAAAAATTATACAATCTTCTCCTGCTTAATCATGACCTACTGGAATTACCAGGGACTTACAACAAGTCTAAAACATATTATGAATTAAAAACTCCAGAGATGTGCAGCCCCCATAAACACTACAGCTAGTTAAGGGATTTGTAAGTTCCACACTACTACAACCACTGCCCAAAACACTTTGGTTAAACACTTCACTTAAAAATACCACCTTTGAAAACCTGTTATTCCTCAACACAGGCAGCCAGACAGTCTTACCAGTGCTGTGACAGCTTTGTTCTCCCTCCTCCTGAGTGTATCAAACTGTGACCCAGCTGCCAGCAGTGAAGTCAGGGCTGTGTAAAGCTCATCGTACTTCGTAGCCCTGGAGAAAAGGACCTCACAAACCTGCAGGAGATGACAAGTCAGGATCCTTGGTTTGCAAAGCACATACACAGCCAAGTGTATTCAGAATACCCACATCCCAAAACTAAGCAAAATAAGCCTTCAGGAAGTGAATTCTGCCAGTATTTCTCTCCCCAGCTGGATAATCAATGAACTGGTGAGAAGGGAGCCTGTGTGGGAGCAAGCCCATAACCCTGCTGACAACAAGGGTGGTGAGGAGACATAACCCAGGAACCGTGTGGAGCAAAGTGGTGAGAAAACAACTCTAATGCCACATGTCTCTGTCTCAGAAGACTCAGCAGCAACAAAAAGGAAGTGTGGACAGGGCAGTGCTCTCTGTCACAGCAAATGTTTTGAATCACAAGCATTACTGCAAGGAGTAGTACACAGGCTTTGCACAGACTTCCCTGACAGCTGGAACTAAGCTGGAAAAAGGAATCCCATAGTATCTTCTCCAGCCACGCCTCTCCACTTAGTAAAAAGATTGTGGTCTTCCTTTCCAGTCTGTTTTCCCTGGCACTTGTCAAACCCACATGGCCCTGTGCAGACCTCCAGCAAGGTCTCCAAACCAGCAGTGCCCATACCGTGCTGTCCAGGCGGTTCAGATCATCCTCAGAAGCTTCTAGAGACAGGATGCAGTAGAACCTGGGCTGAGGAACTGAGTCTGGAACGTAAGAACAGAAAATAACATTCCAAGTGACAGTTTAACTAGGCAGCATTGTGTTATACTCTCCTCCATCCCCACAACTTTCCACATTTGAAGACTCCTACCAGATTCCAAGCCAGCCCCATGACACACTGTATGTGCCCTAACCTGTGGTATACACACACAAAGTTCTCTTAGTCCTACAATCCTGCCACAATAAATACAGATTTACTTTGAATTACTTGTGGCACACTCCTGGATGACAGTAATTCTGTATAATAAAACTTTCCCTACATCATTAGATGCACTTTTATCTGTTGTAACTACGCCCATTAAAAGCAGGAAAAGCCACCCAGACCAGGGCACAGGAAGGGCTCACATTTAACTCTAAAAGCAAATCCTGGAATAAAAAGTTCCTTTCGTTTTCTTTCTCACCTGATGAACAGTGTTTGGTCCAGTTTTCTTCCACTTCTTTAAAGCCATGATAAAGTGGGACAGAGGTTCGCCTGCCACTGTCCTGGGAGCTGCTGCCCCAGCCAATGGGAGGAGTCAGCAAATTGTACTGCACCTAAATTCAACAAGCAGACAAAAATCCATCCATGGCATCCTTGCCACTGAGGGGCAGGGGCAAAACACCAACCCACAGGAAAAGAACCACAGAACAGAAACAACCCTGCTTAAAAGACAACATTACACTCTTCTGAGGGAGGCCCTGGACCCTCTCTGATTATTTTTAATATGGAGTGAGCAGTTTAAATCAGAGGTCAAAGTTCCCACGACTGGAAAAGCCAAGCACAAAGCACCAGCATCCCTCTAATGAGAAAACCAAACATCCCAAAAACCCCAACCGTGAAACAAAGCAAAGAAAACGGAGCTGTGAAATGGTGCCTAAATAGCCAAACACTCGAGATTTTAAAGATAAGGTGGACCAATCATCCTGTCCTTACCAATAATTAGGACACTAATTAGACCAGGAATTCTCACTCCAAATGAACCCAGTGCTAGGAACCAGCAGTGATAGTTATGCCTTGTAACTCCACAGGCTGGTAACAACATCAAAGCTGATTTGCTCACTAAGAGACCAGAACACACCAAATGCTCACAGATTTCTGCCGGGTGACCAGTTAAATACCCACAACAGGATGCCAGAGCCTCACCTGCTCAAACAGGTACACGGGAGCTTTGGAATACTGATGGAGCAGGTAGTCAAACACCAGGAGCAGCCGTGCCACGATGAGGGGCACAGAGCACTGCTGGGTCTCCATGTTTGCTGTCAGCTCCACAATGGTCTGGATACAGAGCATCATGATGGACCTGCGGCCCCTCTCCGAGAAATTGTGGAAAATGAGCAGCAGCAGCTGGAGATGTTCCACATTCAGATCTTCTGTGTCATTGGGGAGAGTCCCTTGCAGGGCATTTTGCTTCAGGGTGCCCACAAACCTGGCAACAGGAGAGGAAGTTTATAAAGTTTGCTTTTCCCCCTGCTGGCTCTTTAAAATCTCTTTAAGTAGATGTTAAACATTCTAATAATTGTCTTTCTGCTTAAATGCTGGTCATGTCACTAACTGTTCACTACACTGTGTACTGGAATGAGACCACTCAAACAGTAAAACCTACAAATTAAATTAGCAGCAAACACATTTAATGGAAAATAGGATCATTCAAAGGGAGAAAGAGGGATTCAAATCTGTTCCCATGGGAAAGGCTGGGCACTAGAGCTTTAAGCCAGCTATCAGAGACTTTCACATCCAGGTAGGGGCAGGGAGAAACAATCCTGGTACTATCCTAACACAGTCTACCAGAAACCTACTGAAACAAGACATTCTCCTTTCCTTTTTAAAACCAGCACTGCTGTAATTCAGCCTCCTCCCACTTTAATCCTGATTTTTAGGTCTCAACACACACACTTGTCCTGCTGGAGAATTTCACTGACAGGAAACAGGAGAGGTAAGAGATGCATTATTTTCAGCTTCACACAAAATGATCTCACCTTTCCCAGACTTTAAGGCATTCTGGAACATCAGGATCTCCCTGGGCAGTGGCTTTGTGCTGCCAGATCAGGAGGAGCCGCGAGAGCACCGACAAACTTTGAGGGTGGATGTAGAGAGGCCAGGGACCTTCAGAAAAAGGGGCGACTCCCAGCTGCTGGAGAAGTGTGTTCTGGAACAAAACAGGGGCTTGTTGGAAAGGGGCAAGTCCTGTCTGATGCTTTAATTAATTGAAGGTATGATCTGAACATACAGATGACAATAAACATCAGGGCTCTCAGCTTTAAGGGCTTCCACAGCAGTAACTCTGCTATCTCAAATAGCTACTGAGGGACACAAGGCTGTCCCTTTGCCACCTAAAACACAACAAACTCTCAACACCAATGCAATAAAAGATGGCATTAATCAGCTCTACTCATTTACTGCAGTATCACAGCAACTCTCATATGTTCAGTATCTACGAATTTGGAAGAAGACCCCTTTGACTGCTCACAGCAATACTTGTTTTCTTTTTAAATACAGTAAAAAGGCAGACTGCTGAAAAGTCCAACTGCTTTCAAAAATAACAAACAACAGAGTGTTTTAAATACAGTAGAAACCAGTCAGCAAAGCAGAGGGATTGAATTCAGTGATGGGTAAGCAGGTTTGTAACCTCTACTTACAGGGTTAAGTCAGGTCAGCCCATGACCCAGCAAAGAAACCTAGAGGCTACAAAGTTAGTACATGGAAGCAAAAGGATTAATTTGATTCTCTCCTGAGAGAATTCCAAGGCTTTTTGGCTTCAGTTCTGACAGCAAAGCAAATCTGCAGGAATGTCCCTTGATAAACTTATGGATAGAGGCAACTTTCCAAAACAAAATACACAGACTCATTTCCTTCTCAGCTTTCATCACCTACAGAGTTCAGTGGATTGGTTTGAACTCTAGATGTTAAGTTTACACTGTGCAGGATGTTTTGCACTGGATGACTCCATGTGTCATTTAAATAATTGGAGTCAAACTATTCCAGCCTCTGTTTGCAAAAGAATATGTTCAGGGTCAAATGGAATCACCAAGACGCTACCCTAGATGTGGAGAATCCGTGGAGAGACAGTAAGAGACCCCACCATTTCCTCTCTTTATGTACAGAGTCAGTCCCAGATTACCTGCAGGGCAGGGGACTGAAGGTCTGAGGTCACCAGGGAGTGGTTGAAGTGATAGAGTGCAGCAGCAAACTCCTCATCTGACGTGCCTGCAAGACAGGGATCGAGTGCCCTTTACTACCTTTGCTCCCTAAAATTCTGACATGACACTAAGAAAACACACCCCTCTAAACCCTCCAGCTCTATCAGAGCTGTATTCACTCACCCTTAAGCCCATCCTTGTCCACCTCCTTGATGATGCTGGCCAGTGTTGCCATGTGCTGCTCTGACAGAGACACGCTCAGGTAGTTACGAATGAAGTTATTCCTGGAGTTCAGCATAGAAGAAGTGATAAAGTTCAAGATGTTTGAAGCCAGGCTCAAAAACTGCAAAGAAGAGAGAAACACACTATAGAAGCAACAAAAGCAGAGGGACAACATTAAATAAACACTAAATCACCGGCAAAATAAATCAAGCCCCTTAGTTCCCCCTCAGCAGTGGAGGACAGGTGAGCTCATGGCACTGTGGTCTGTATCAGGACTGATTCTAGAACTCTCTTCAAAGGTTGGAGGCCTCCAGCTTCTCCCCTACAATATTTATGTCTGTCTTTACCCAAAGGAGTTGGAGCTAAAAGCATTCTACCAGCAAGTCATTTCGCTTATATTTCTGCCCCCATTCTCCCTCTGGAACCCAAATGGATACTCTCTGCAGTCTCTGCTTCCCTGGCAGCAGCTAATCCTGTGACATTCCACCTGGCACCAGGGTAGAGAAAGCATCTTCCCTCAAAGCCAAGACCCTCCCTGGTTGTCCCTGAGCCTCAGCCCCTCCCCGTACCAGCTCCGGATCCTTCCGACTGGCCAGGATGTTCCCATTCTCTCCCCCGCTCTGTTTGTTGGGGCTTTTCACCCTCGGGGAGCTCTCCAAGGGAGGTGGTGGAGGGGGTGGTGGTGGGGCCACCTTCTCTTTGCTTGGAGAGATTGTCTCTTCAAACCATTGCCCGAGGATGGGTTCACTGTCGTCATCTAACACACAAGGCAGGAAAAACAAAACAATGCTATTACAAGAAAAAAACTTAATACTCAGCCAAAAACCTTAACTACTCAGCCTGAAAAAGGCCTAAAATGGGATTTCAGTGAGCAGAGTTAAGGCATCTGCTACCTTCATTTCTCCCCTCCAAATCTCATGGGGAAGCACTTTTACAGAGGTCCAGCAGGAATTTACAAGAAGAAATTACTTCCACACTCTCCTCTTGAGCAAATAGTGCCAAATCCCAGCCCCTCAGGCTTCAGTTCCCACCAAGGACTCCAGCCAGCCCTACTCCTACCACGCACATCTTACAAACTGCTCGGCATTTTCAGCCTTACAAGCCTTTCCAGTCTGAGAAGGCAACAGCCCAGCAGCCAGATTTTTACAGATCTGAAAGGCAGTGTGCAATCCTGAGTGCTGCCAGCTCAGTCACCTTGGCTGCTGTCCTCCTCAGTGCTGCTGAAATCATCCTCGTAGTAGGTGTTGGAGTCGGTGGAGGCACTGGCGTCGCTGCTCATGGAGCCCTTCCTCTGGCGCTGCAGGACACAGGCCTTGGAGGACAGCACAGCAAGGAACAGTTCAGCATCAGGAATTTGAAAATAAGACTAACTTTCTCATGGCTTTGCGTTTTCCTGTAGCAGATTCTCCTCAACTAGTTTATGAAGCTTTTCAGAGCTTCTTTCCCTTAAGTTTTATTAGAACTTACACGAGATGGTTGGAAATAAATCTATGTCAAGCTTGTGAGCAACAACCGAAGTAACAGCTCTGACACAAAAGCATCAGTTTTGAACACAGGCTTTTCATCTTCCAAATGAACTCACAAATACCACTGAACTTACAGAAAAAGTTCATTTGTCAAATTTACGTATGTGAAAGAAGGAAAGAGAGAGGCTTCAGAAGACTTCTGAAAGCGGAATTCTACGTTCTCCCCAGCACAGTGACAGCTTTCACAGTGAGAACTTCCACGCTGAGGAGAGGCTCAGATGCACACAAGTTCTCTGTGTGCCAGGGCCTACCTTTCTGTAGGAAGTAGAGAGCAAAGTCAGCAGCAGATTAGTGAGTGGCACAGAGTCGATGAGGCGCTGAATCCGCTGGATGGACGTGCTCTGAGCCATGATATCCAGCACTGCTGGGGGACCGTCGCTCTCCCAGCCCTGCAGCACAGAGATGAAAATTGAATTGAAAACAACAGAAGTGAGAAGGGAATTTGAAGTGTCTGAGGGGAGAAGGCAGAAGGTTTCCTGAGCACGTGCCATGCTCCCTGCATACCTTGTGCAATGCCTCCACCTGCAGATCTTGGAAGAGCGATGACAGCAATTTGATGGCATGATTTGCCAGCACCACAGACAGCACACCAAACCCTTGGTGCCTACAGAAACAGAAGGGACACAGTGTGATTTCAGGGCGAAACGAATAATAAAAAAATACATATTAAATTGACTGAAGTGTCTGCTTTGCTGAACTGAAGAAAACTACTTTTCTTTACAAGATTCAAATTACAAACAGAGTGAAATAAAATTTCAAGAGACCAACAAGACCCCGCAGTAGCTGCTTGCTGGGCATGGTTAGATCCATGGACAGTGATTCCTGCGGTGGGGTGTCACATACCCTTTCCCAGGTCCTAGTTTGGGAGACCCAACGCCCTCCTTGGTCCGAGCAATGATGTCTCTGACCCGAAGAGCAGCCAGTGGATCCTTCTCCTTCCCCTTATCAGCCAAGGCTGTGGGGCTGAGGTTCAAGATGAGGAAGAGGCTGTTCAGCAAACACCAAGCCCCGAGCAGCTGGAAGTTCTGATAATGCTATCGTGCCAAAAGTCAAGGGGTAAGAGGGGAGAAAAAAGCACCAAGACAAAACAGTGTCATTCAAATGCCAAAACAGACCAGCACAAAAAACCCAGTGAAAAAGCTTCCTGAGATGGCAATCTTACCTCACCCCCTGCACGGCGTGAATTGCTGATGGCTTGTCCAATCATTTCATAGATTTCAAGCTGCAAATAAAGCCAAAACCACGGGAACATGTTCCACTGGGCAATAATAAAAATAAAAACTCAAAATACAACTGTATTTTGCCCTCTACAATTAGGCACCCCTTTAATTCCTTCACCAGCAAGGCTGATGCCTGGAAATAACAGATACCGCAATCCAAATAAATACAAACCCTACACATCTCACATGAACACTCTCTCATTTACTTACACATTTCTGTACAATAGTAGCAGCATCATTTTCATAATCTTCTTCTTTGGAGCTCGTGGAGCCGGTTCGTACCTGCTGAGTGCTGCCCACGTGCAGGATGGCCATGCAGGTGGCCACACTCACACCTCGGGGGAAGCAAGTGCAAGGAGAACTCTTAGCAAGAGCCACTCTTGGGACAAAAATGTTTTATTTAGTAGATTAAAATGTGTCCGTAAGCCTGATGGAGCAACTGTAATACTCAGTGTTACAGCTGAGAGATTTAAAAATCTTTAGTAGGCTCAAAAGAGGAAAGTTTTGTCCTACAGAAACAGAGGGGAACAGTTAAAGGAGATGTTTTACTGTGTAATTGAATGCCATTTTTAAGAAGTCTTCACACTCAACTGCTCTATCTGTTGGAAGTCTCCTCCATGCCAATTAAACACTCAGGATTTTGGTTATACTTAGACCACTCCTGGAGAACAAGGTTGATTTGGGGCTACAATCACAAGCCATAAGCACTGCAAATATATATACTATTCCCTGAACGTTACAAAAAGAGCAGAAATTACAGGCTGTAAAGAAGATGTTGAGTGACTCAGTCTTTTTCTTAGATACTGACAAGAACAGTGGCAGAATGTCCCAGGATTTCAGGGCTGCTGTAACAACTTCAATATCAGCCCAGTCACCACACTGTGCTGCAGAGCTTTCAAATTCATGAGAAATAAAAGTTACTTGTGGGCTGAGCCTCACAAAGCAGAGCGAAAAGCTGCAAAAAAAGCCAGAGGAGATCCACTCACCTGCATAGAGACAGCTGAGAGCAAGAACAGTCACATCCTGGAGGCGTGTGGGCGTCAGGGGCTCCAGCACGGGCAGCGACAGAGTATCCAGTGCCATGGTCACGTCTATCACCAGCGAATGGAACCTGCAGGGAGGTTCAGCAACGTGAGGGGCATAAGAGCTCAGAGGAGCAGCCAGAGTGGCAGTGCCCTGCCAGCAGGGCTGTTTCCCTCAGAGCCTGGGGCTGGAGCAGCAGGTACCAGGGGGCAGTGATGGCACTGACCCGTTGCGCACGGCGGTGGCATCGGCCACCGTGGCCGGCATGATGAAGAAGGAGTTGGCTGACACGGCATCCTGGAACCTGTTGATGTATCTCAGGAAGTATGGCAGGTTCAGGCAAACTCGCAGCAGCTTTTCAGAGCCACCTAGCAAAAATAACAGCGGTGTTATCTCCCTGAGTCATCAGAGAGCTTCCAAGCAGGACACATCTAACAGTCCGAAATAATTGACTTAATTAGTCTCTGTGGTGAGAAAATGTCATCAGAGATGAGGCAACAGGATAAAGACTAGTTTACAGCACATAAACCAGCTGGTGGTTTCCAGCCCGTACTTGTAACGGGTGTCACAAAGCTCTGTGTCCACGTTAGATGACACACCAGGTCTACTTGGTTGGACTTGATCTTAAAGGTCTTTTCCGCTCTTAACAATTCTGTGACTCCAATCCCCACCTGCTCAATAACCCACTCCATAAGCTATTTTATATTTTCCACCTTCTTTACCCCTCAAAACACAAAATATCCTGACTGAGCTCATCTCTGCAATGAAAATTCCATTCCAGTCATAACCTTCCTTGGGAATCACCACAAATCTTTTAGGCCAGAGTGTTTCTTCCCACTCAGAGCTGTGAGGTGTAACACTGGCACTTTTATGACTTCAAAGATAAACTGATCCTCACCAAGTTCTTGCAGGCTGGCCACGTTCTGAGCAATGAATATGCTTTTGGTCTTTGCTGCAGAGGTTTGATCTGTGGCAGCTTGATCCTCACTCTCTCCCTCCACCTAGAGAAAGCACAAATTAAATACATTATGGAGGCATTAGAAACACACACAGTATTGCAGTAAGTCTCTACACAGGACCAGGGTGCAGCAGCAGAACTCAGCACAGCCATAAATATCACAGAACATGAGCTTCCATGAGGCAATCAAACTGCTATTGACAATCCAACACTAGCAGTATTTTGTCATTTTCCATTCAAAAACACGCAAGCAGGATTTAAATACTTCCGAAAGGTTTTCTTTACACTTGTCTTAAAAAACTACCACTTAGAGCCCTCTGTCCTTCCCTGCACTGTGTTACTGATGTTAAAAATTCAGACTGGTTCTATTTTAGGGCTTTTTCACCTGTGCCTCCTGTGTGATGGATGGTGATGACGAGACTCTGGGGTTAAAGACTGATGTCAGCTGGTTGAGGAAGTTCATCTGCACCTCCTTCTGCCTCAGCTCTGGGCTCACCGGGGAGGCCAGCTCCTTCTGGTCCTCAACTGCAGGGAAAACAACACACCACCGTTTCATACAGCAACCCCCCGGGCCTTTCCGTGCCTAACTCCAGTGCTGCAGGGAAGAACACACAAATTGAACCCCCTCCCTACCATCAGAGAGGGTTTTGACAGTCTGGGGCAGCTTGGCTGATTTCATCATTGCTGTGAAGGTGATGATCTCCGTCCGGTCCAGGCGGCTGCAGCCCGTGCACAGCCCCTTTATCAGCAGAATGAGGTGTTTCTACAAAAGAAAAGAGATATAAAGTACAATTTATACTCTCCTGATTGCAATTTTTCCTCCGTATCGTTCACTGTGAGCAGCTGGATTAACAGTAATGCAACTTCAGCTGGCAAGGCCACTGCAACAGCTCTAATCCATGGGGATCTCACACCGAAGATGGTGACAGATTATTGACCCCAAGTAATTCAGGTCACCAACACTGGCCTTGTGCTTCTTATGGAAAACACCTGGAAAAGCTCTCCCTCCTGTGACACACCACATTAGGTGAACCCTTCTCACCTGCTTTTCCTCTTCCAAACAGACTTAAGCTTTCCCAGGTGATTAAAGTACAGGTGGGGAAGAAACTGCCTTTAAAACCCCAACAAATAGTTTTGATTAGGTTGTTACACAAAAGTAAATCAGATTGTGGGAAACTGGAAGAGAATCAACCAAGACTTAAGTAATCTTTATTTCAGGTGGTGAGCAAGCTGAGACTGAGTAAAGAACGAAGAAGGAAGACTGAGCAAGAATCAGTCTCTACCAAAGTGGTACGCCTTAAATATTTGAAGAGCTTCATCAATTTTGCTTTATGCACGTAACATTAGAGCAAACATTTCTGAATTAGAGCCCAAAGTCCATTTTCACAGCCAGGCTGTCCAAATCTGTGCTCACCTGAGACACAGCACAGGCTTCATCAGGGTTCTCAAGCCGCAGCAGGGAGAATTCAATGAGGACTTTGCAAGCAGCTGCCACCGACTGCAGTTGGTTCCTTGGTACTGAAAAAGCAGATCCTTGTAGTCAGAATAAGTTTTTAAATAATTCAGTGCAGTAAGTTCCCCGTGCTGTCAATAAAGCAGGATGCTCTGCAGCGTGGGCACACACACAATCCATCATGCTGAACACACAGGTGCCTTATAAATTCAGACTCATTACAATGCAACCCAAGTCATGTCAGTAAATCAGGATAATGCCTTCCACCAGACAGGGGAATTCAGAGAGATAAAACAGTTTCCCCAGCAACATTATTTAATGCTGACAGAGGCACTGAAGAACATGAAACAAGGCCACAAAGCTCTTTTTTTTTTTTTTTTTTTGAAATTGCTAAACTGTCAACCAAAATAACAGAGAATGCTTTTGAGTCACAATGTTTTGATCATGAACTCCAGTACAGTAACATAACTACAGAACCCCAGAAAGGTTTGGGTTGGAAGGGACTTTAAATGTCATCTCATTCCAAACCCCTGCCATGGGCAGGGACACCTTCCACTGGACCAGGCTGCTCCACGGTCCATCCAAGCCAGCCTTGAACACTTGCAGGGATGGCAGTGTTATAACTGCTAGAGAATAACCAAAAAATCCTGAAAATTTAATTAAACACTTCATATGACCACAAATTAAGTCAGGCCAATAAGCAACCAAAAAGGCAACGCTGTCCAGTACTTGGTGGCCAAACACTCCCATCAACAAACTTCCCTTTCCACGTGAGCTGACATTTTGCCAGGATAAGCTCTGATATACACAAGTCTGATTCAGCAAGAGGGCAAAAGACAAATACAAAAACTGCAACAATTCTGATTTGTTTTTCCTATATCCCAGTCACAACACAAGAGAGGCAAAGGAGGGGGGAACACTTACTCAGGCCACACACAGTGGTGATGTAGTGTGTGGAAAGTGCAACGAAGGAGGAGTAAAAAGGCTCATATTGTTTGTCGTGGTGCAGGATTTCAGATTCACTGCAAAGGGAGAAGAGGAGAGATGTCAGCTGGATCCAGCACAACAGCAGCACCACCCAACACCCAAAAATGTATGAACAGAGGTAAGACAAGACTGTTAACAGGTCTGAGAACACAACCCTCTCCTTCGTGTCCTCAGGACCAAGTCCTCCAGCAGCAGCCACATCACGGCATCGGCATCGCTGTCCACACAGGAAATTTAAGGAACAATTCCAACACTGTAAATGTTTCTCCTTTATAGCATCAACAGGTCGGCCTCTCTCCCAGCCAGAGGCTCATTAACCTTTCAGTTATTCTAAACTCAGCTGCCCAGAGTGTTTGGACTGTGTGTTCTGCTAACGCTGGCAGGATTTGCCAGGCCTGGAGCACAGGCATTCCCTTTCTGTCACGGCACGGAGTCAAGTGGAGTTTGTGCAATTCTGCAAATCAGAGGGATCAAATCAGGCAATTGCATAATCACAACAGGCACACAGCGCAGATCTGCCACAGGCTGGGCACTGCAGGGTTTTGGCAGGTGAGCCAAGTCTCTGAGGACTCTGTGAGACCCCCCTGGCCATGGAGAGCAGACAGAGCTGACACTGCTGTCCCAACACAGCCCCCCTGCCCAGAAACACAGCACAACCAGCTCTGCCTCCACACCCACTTCTGCCCCTGGTGTCTCCCAGGACAAAACTAAGGGCTGTGGATACCTGCCCATTAAATGATCAAATCACTGTTTTACATTTCCAATCAGTGATGTGAACAAGCAAGTTGGAAGAATAGATTGTTCAGCTCAGGCTTGCTCTGCCTCTCAGAACACAGCCAGCCCTCACCCCTGGGCCAGAGGTTATTCCTGGAGGGCTGGTGGGGAGCAGAGGGCAGCAGCCCATGGCACAGGCTGGACCCAACTCCAACCACGATTCCTCAAGCTTTGGGAATGACCAGCTCTGCTGCAGAGCACCAAAATGAACCCACAAGTCCCCTTCACTCACTGACACAACGGTGCAGCTTCAGTAGGGTGGGAGGAAGAGGAGGAGGAGGAGGAAGAGGAAACACCATTCCCTGCCAATCTGAACAAAACCCAATTTATGCCCAGTCACCTTCCCTTTTCCACCCTAGGTCATCGTTTCCAGTCATAACAGATGTAGCTGAAACAGAAGAAACTCTGGCACAGAATCATTTCTCCAGAGAAAACGAACAGAAAGAAATACTCATGAGCTTTGCAGTTTGATTTCCTAGAGCTGAGATTTTACTTTACTTAGTCTGCCTAAACAGCTGAAACAGAAAAGAGGAGAAGCTTTACTTGAAGATATTCAGCAGCATAACACCTTAACAGCTTCAACACCTCAGGCTTCACCTCAGCATCTCTTGCCAGAGCTGCTCTGTTGGGCAATGAACATGCACAAAAGTCTGTGCTCTCTCAGACACCAATTTTGCTCACCCACCTCTCAGGCCCAACCCCAAATCAGCAGCAGGAGATGAGTGCAATGTATTTTAAGAGAACAAATTAGAACAATTAGGGAATAACCGAGTACAGCAGAGGCTGGCAGCTCCTCACTTACTGCACAGGTCAAGCTGTGCAACACACAGTGCCCACAGGGTACAGGAACACAAGGGTGCAGAGCTCAGCACAAGACAGGGAATGTCATCTGGATTGGGCAAGGAGAGGTGTGAGTTCAGCAAAACAAGTTGTGGAGTTCTCAAGGCTGTGCAAAGTGGAAGGCAGCTGTCAAGGAATCATCAATCCTTTCGAGTAAATAAACCTGGGATGTGCCAGAGTGTTATTCTGCATATGCAGTGAGATTTAAAAATAACTTTCAGCTATTATATTGTGGTTTACTGCTTAAAGGACTTGTGCTTCCCAGGGAAGCTCATTTCTCAGCCTCTGTGTTGACATCAGCACCAAACCCTGCTCCTCTCTCAGCTCCACTCCCAAATCCCAAACAGCCCCTTTCTGTAAGGTAGGGGGTACAAAGCAACTTCTGGGTGCAGGAATTCTGCCCTATGGAAACCCCTCCCCCAAAACCCAGCCTCGTGTGGCTGTCCCAGGCTCCTTGTTCCACCTCAGCTGCACCTTTCCAAGTCAGCATTTCCATCATTTATGCCAAAGAAGAGGCCAAATTCTACCAGCTCATTAATATACCTGCTACCAGGGTGTCACATGCAAGGGGGATCATCCCACACAGGGAATACCAGTCACCTGATGATGCTTAAACTTCTAAATGAAATAGGAGAGTTGCTAAAAAAGGAGTTTATTGATTTATTTGGAAAAGAATAACACTAGTGATTCCGCTTGTCATCACACCAAGTTTATTTAAGGGGAAATCCAACAACCACCTTCTAAAAATAACTGGAACAGATAAAATACTTCAGATGAGGAATCTAAAGATAGGTCCCTGTTCAGCACAGAAGAGCACAGCTCCAAACACCAACGAGCTGTATTTATTCCTTTGAGACTGGTCAGGTTATATCAAGGCATGAAATAAAAAGTACCGTCCTGCAGGAGCCCAAATCCTGCTGGATCATCAGACACACAACTCCAGCCCCAGGCAGCGCTGCTTGAAGGGCAACAAACTTGTCTCAGGTGGGAAATGGAACCATCATTCCCACCAAAGGAGCAAAACAGCCCACTCCCAGAACTCAAAGTGGGTCCACTCGAGTGTCTCTGGGATATTCAGACCAAACACTTCACCGGGTGAACTTCAGGCACACAGACCTTGCAGCTCCGCCCGGAAAAGTGACACTGAACTGACAAAGACTGGCCAAAATCCTGCCCCAATCCCACGGCCCAGTCCTGGAGGAGCCCCTGCCCCCCGTGCCAGGCACAGCACTCCGCGCCCTGGACTCTTTGAATCTGGAGCAGCCTCTGCACACTTTATTAAGCAAAACACCACAAGGCTTTACTTTATCGCCTTCCTCCTCACTGGAGTGTCTACTCTGCGTTTCCCGACAACTCACTGTGCCCGGGGTCACCCCCCTGTAGCCCAGCACAACGCGTTTCACGCCCTAAAATAAGCTATAACTCCAATTAAGCAGCCGCGGTGGGTACTCTCGTGCTCCGAGCATGATGCTCCTAGCTGAGAAACAGCAGACGCGACTGGGCTCCGCTCTTTATTCCTCCTTAAAACAGGCGGCTCGGAGGGGGGTCAGCGTCCCCTCAGGGCGCAGGTGACAAAAGCGAAGCCACAAGAGCCGTCCCGAAGGCTCCGGGCTGGGCTGGCCGGCCGGGCCGGGCACCCTCAGCCCGTTACGGGGCCCGAGGGCCCCGCGGGNCCCCCCCGGAGAAGGAGAGGGGGGGGGGGATATTTAAATAACCCCTCCCCAAAAAAGCGTATTTAAATGAGTAGAATACCCAAGAGGCAACACGAACGTAAGTAGCCCCGAGAATTCCACTTAGGCGGCCAAAAACCCCATAGTCAAATGGCATTTAAGGAGCCCCACCCCAAGGAACCCACTTAAATGGCCAAAGAAGCCAAAAGCCATTTAAATAGCCAAAAAAAACCTGCATGGCCAAGGATCTCAATAGCCAAAAGCCATTTAAATAGCCCCAAAAACTGCATGTAAGTGGCCAAAGATCTCAATAGCCAAAATGCATTTAAATAGCCCCAAAAACT
>VXBX01006312.1:96114-107206 GCA_013400415.1 Scytalopus superciliaris
GGGGTCCTTTTTCAGCCAGGCATCTCTTCCATCTCTCCTCGGGACACCCCCTGCGTGTGTTTCCCTCACAAATATCCTCCCAGCGGGATGAAATAACGCGGCTGTTCGCATCCGTCAGGCGGGCTGGCATCCCGCACCCTCCCCTGCCAGTCCCACCCCAGCTGCCTCTGCCAGGGCCCAGTTCCCCTCAGCGCCAGGCCCTGTTGAGCAGCTTCACCTGGGCCAGCCTCTTGGTGATCATGGTGGCAAAGACCAGCCCGAAGAGGACGCTGCTGATCAGCACGTAGTCATAGTCGTCCTTCAGCACGTCGAACTGCTTCGAGGGGTACACGCGGGTCTGGAAGATGTCCAGGCCGTAGGCAACCACCTGCAGGGGTGTGGGGAGGCAGCTTTGAGGGTAACAGTTCGCCAATTGCCCGCTCAGGGCTGTGGTTCTAAAGAGCACCGCTTAAACAGCCATAAAAACCTCACTTAAACGGCCAAAAAAAGTGCTTCCGTTGCTCAAAAAGCCCCACTTAAATAGCTGCGAAACCCCCACTTAAACAGGCCCCCAACAGACCCCCATTTCAATAGCCCTAAAAACTCAGCCAAAAAAGTGCTTAAATAGTGCAACAAAGCCCTCTTAAATAGCCCTAAAACTCATTTAAACAGCCAAAAAAATAGCTCAAAATATCCACTTAAATAGTCCCAAACCCCCCACTTAAACCGACCCCCAAGCCCTAAAAACTCACTTAGCCAAGAAAGTGCTTAAATTGTGCAACAAAACCCCCCTAAATGTCCCTAAAACTCATTTAAGCAGCCAAAAAAATAAATGCTTAAATAGCTCAAAAAGCCCCACTTAGCCCCTAAACCCTCACTTAAACAGACCCTCAAAGCCCTCTTTTAAATAGCCCTAAAAACTCACTTAAGCAGCCAAAAAAAACCCCTTAAATAGCTCAAAAAGCCCCACTTAGCCCCTAAACCCTCACTTAAACAGACCCTCAAAGCCCTCTTTTAAATAGCCCTAAAAACTCACTTAAGCAGCCAAAAAAAACCCCTTAAATAGCTCAAAAAGCCCCACTTAAATAGCTGCAAAACCCCCACTTAAACAGACCCCCAAACCTCCCACTTAAATAGCCCTAAAAACTCATTTAAGCAGCCAAATAATCTCACTTCAGTATCCCCCAAACCCATTTAAATAAACTCCATTTAAACAGCCCCAAAAAACCTCATTCCAGGTTTAAAAGGAGGAATGTTCAAGCTGCTGTGAGGTGCCCCGTTATGGGAATTCCCGAGTTCCCAGGAACAGGCTGGATGGGAATGCCCCTGTGGATGGGAATGCAGCCCAGATTCCATGGATCCACTGTTGTGTCCCCCCCAGACTCACCAGACAGGTGGACTCGAGGCCGGAGGGGGCTGTGTAGATGCCCCTCATGCGGGAGATGGTCTGGTTGTAGTTGATGAACCTCTCAGCATGGATCTGCACGTCAGGGGAGTATGGGATCAGGTTCTCCTCTCTGAAAGGCAGGGAAAGAGCAGTGAAATCCCAGTCAAACAGCACGCCCTCCTCAGTGCTTCCTACTCTGACCATCTCCAGCTGACCTGGAAGGGGAAATTGGGAAGTTTTACCCTGTGCAGATTCATTTCTGCTGCAGGATGAAAATCAAACGTACCAGCTAAACTGCAGCTGCCTCCTTCCAGGATTAGGGAGTTTTAAAAGTGTAATTCTAAAAAAATCCAGTTACTCTGACTGCTCCTTCCCAAGAGTGCAGACAACAGGCTGCTTTCTGACTGACCTGCTGCCTTACAGACAAACTTATCCCAGCAGCACAGACTGGGAGGAGAACCACAGAATCACTCAGTGTGGAAAAGACCTCCAAGATCATTGACCTGAAGAAACCTCCCTTCATTCCATGCAAAAAGATCCCTGACTCCATCCAGGATAGGTTGTTCCACTTCACACTCCTGTGTTGCACACACAATCCATCCCTCTTCCCAGCTTCCCTACCTGCTCTGCTCCGTCGGGATCTCTGGGCGCCGAGGATCCAGCAGAGCCTTTGGAAGCGACAGGATGGCCCCAGAGGGAAGCCCAACTGTGCATTAAAAGAAAAGGATCTTTCAAATCACAGAATTGTTAGTGTTGGAAGGGTCCTCTGGAGATTACCCAGTCCAACCCCCTGCCAAGGCAGGGTCACCTGAAGCAGGTGGCACACGAATGCATCCAGGTGGGTTTGGAATGTCTCCAGAAAGGGAGACTCCAGGCCCGCCCTGGGCAGCAGTTTCAGCGCTCTGCCACCCTCAGCATAAAGAAGTTCTTCTTCATGTTGAGGTGGACCTTCCTGTGTTTTAGTTATGCCCCCTGCCCCTCATCCTGTCACTGAACAGAGTCTGGCACCACCCTCTGACACCCCACGGCCGTTCCTGACAGCATTTTCCAACAGCAACACTCTCCTGGTGCTCATCCTTGCACTTGCAGGGGTGCAGGAGAACCCCCAGCTACCATTTTTGGCTTGGATTTCAGTGGTGCCTGAAGGGCACTGAGCACAGGGCAGGCACTCACCGAGCAGGTGGCGGCTGGTGATGCCACGCTCGGTGATGGTGGCCTCCATGGCACTGATGGCAGAAGGGAAGATGTAGGATTGCTGGAGAACCTGGGGCAGGATGGGGCGGTCCAGGGAGCTGAAGGCCGTGGCGTTGTACTGCTCCGTGCCCTCGTAGAGCTCCAGCACAGTGAACTCATTCCGGCGGGCCTTCGTGTTCCAGTACTGGTACTGCAAGGACAGGGGGGATTTAGGAATATGGGCAGGCAAGCAATCAGTAACACAGAGGGAGCAGGAAATCACAGGGAATGGACAAGGCTTTTTGACAGGAACAGCTGAGGAACTGCCCCGAGCTCCCCAACATAAGGAATGTGGCACTCAGTGGTCGAGTAGACAATGTGGTGTTGGGTAAAAGGTTGGCCCTGGTGATCTCAGAGGTCTTTCCCGACCTGTGATTCTGTAATAAGCTCTTACCACCACCCAGTTCTCTGAGTGGACCATGTGGACAGGCCCCTTGGCTTTCTTCTGCACCGAGGAGTGGATGATCCTGCCTGTGACCCCGTCAATGAGGTAGATGCCGATGAAGGTGCGCTCGTGGTGCGTGTCCGCGCTCTCCGTCACCACAGCCAGCAGGTTGGGGTTCAGGGACTGCACAGAAACCAAAACACAACTGAGATCCATCCCCACTTTAGTGCCAGAGACTCCTCATTTCTACAGTTCAGCTGGCACTGGGCAGGTTTGGGTTCAGGGACTACAGAAACAGAAAACACAGCTGATATCCATCCCCACTTTAGTGCCACAGACACCTTGTTCTGCATTTCATCTGGCAGCTGGGCATGTAATCAACTAATTATCTTATTAGCACAAATCCCCTGAAGAAATCAAGGTATCAGATGTCTGACTGACTTAATCGCTGCATGAAAGCGTTTTAGAGAAGAATCCCCACCAAAATCAGCATCTCTGAGGAGGGTTTGGGGGGAAAAAACCTGCCACTACAGGGCAGTTAATCTCAAAGCAGTGCCTGGGAACGGTACTGAGATGTTCCCACGGGATGATGTACCCCCAAAAAGCCATCCCCGAGTGGCAGCAGCACCTTGTAGAGGACGCTGCGGTCGCCCATGACACGGCCCTGGGAGTGCACGTGCTCGTTGGACCTCTTCCCTTTGACAGCCACTATCCTCTGCACCTCCGGGGGGATCACCACCTCCCAGCTCTCCTCTGTTGTCAGGTCCTGCAAGGAAAAAGCAGGGAGGAGGTTGGATCTTGTCCTCAGAAACAGCATCTCCACAGTTGACATTCAGCTTTCCCCCCTTTTTCATTGCAGGGTTTCTTTGGGACGTTCTGAGGCTGAATGTTCTTGTTCTGAGCAAAAACCCCACAAACCAAACAAGGAGATCTATCATTATCCAGGAAAAGTGGCATCACTTGGACTGTACCAAGCCTTCCCTACCTTTTTCAGCCTGAATCCAGAGAGTTTTCCCTGCTCAGCATCAACCAGGTAAAAATAGATAGAATGGGCTATTTCTTCTAACTGGCGAAGGACGTTTTTAGTGGCTGGGAAAGCTGTAACCTGGGAAAGAAGGATGGAAACACAGGTTAAAAACCAACTGACACAGAAAGGAAAACAAAAACCAACAGAACAATGAACCAGAAAGATTATTTCAAACATGCTTATCAGGGTAAGGTCTGCCTTACCAGAATAACCTCATAGTTCTGTGTGAAATGTGACCCTATGGCATTTTTTTTGCATCTTGCTGCAAAAGGGAGGGGAATAATTAACCAGAACATGAAGAAAACTGCCTCCAGGCAAAGCCACTGACCTTGTACTCATCATCAATGAGGAGCAGCACTTTGGCATAGTCTTGATCCATAATAGGCAGAAGCAGAGTCTGGAGAACTGGACGTTTCAGAACAGGGGAAGCTACTTGGCTTCTCTTCCCAAAGATGGGGTTAAAGACATACAGAAAGCTCATTTTGGTTTCCTAAAAGACAAACAAGAGGCAAAACTTTTTCTAAGGGAACAAAAACGAAGTGTTTTTCTAACTGTTGGTTATACTTGCTGGTATTGGACTATTCATAGCCAGGGTTCAGCTACTGCAACACTCTGTTTGGACACACACGTTCTGTATCCCACACCTGCCTATCAAGCCCATGGTCATTCTTAAGTTCTTCTTCCCTCCAGGTCTGTTTCTCCTCCCATCCCCACATCAGTGACAACCAGATGATACACAAGAGGATGGTTTTCCCTGCCCTTTCCATGCTAAGCCAGCCCAGTGGAGGGCCAGGGGAAGGGCCTCACCTTGTCCTTCACAAGCAGAGTGCACTGTGGGGGGTGTGGGAAGTGGGCTGTTGTCCTTTGCACCATGAGCTTGAAGGAGGAGCCTGGTCTCACATTCCTCAGGTATTGCTTCCACAGGATGGTGCCAGAACTGCTTTCAATGCCAAAGAGCTGAGCAGAGAGACACAGGAAAGCCAAAGCTGAGAAAAACACACCCCTCACATCCAAACACTGCATCTTTCTCTGTCATATCCCAAAGAAAGAAGAGTCTTAGTCCCTCTTTAAAGGTATCACAAAACATCCTGAGCATCTTCCCGTGACATTCTGCCCAAGCCTGGCTAAAAACAGGGCTGGGAACTCAGAGCTGAGACTCTTTGCTACAGCCCAGAGGCAGATCCCTCCCCTGGCTTCCTCACCTTTCCCGAGGCAGTGACCATCACCATCATTTTCTGGAGGTTGAACTCATCTCTGGCCAGGTTGTCAATGTTGATCTCGTTTTTGATCTGGCTCCGGGGTTTCCTGGCATCATAGAACATCTTCCACAGATGGGCAGTCCAGGCCTGCAGCAGGATGAGCTGGGAGGACAATCTCTTCAGAAACATCCCCAGCAAACCATCTGCAAACGACACCAACAGTGACAACAAGAGGAAACGTCCAGGTCCCACCCCACAACTGGAATTACGGTGTTGGCCAGTCCAAGGAAATGCTGCCATGCACAAACCTGGCATAACTCTTTGCCTCCCACTCTGGAATAACAGTTATAGTTACCATTTAATGACACACCAACCTTTTCCCACTTCACCCTCACTCCCAAATATGCGTTTATCAACGGAAAGCAAACCTTCATGCAGAGTATTTTGTGCTCCTCCTCACTGTGCCCACCTAAAGCTCACCCACCTCCAAGGTCTGCACCTCCCTCTGCACTCAGTAAGTTTAAAAAAAAAAACCCACTTAATTCTGCCCTATCAGGGTTTATATTCAGTTCCTTGAAATAAAACTGTTTCAGCCCTGAGGAGAGCAAGCAGAGGACACCAGTGGCACCAGGGAGCACCAGGCAGGAGCAGAGCACACTGCATGCAGGCTGGGTTACCTTGAATGGCTGCATCCAGGACAGCAAGGAAAGGCAAAACAAAGCAAAGAAAAAAAAAAAAAACCTATTGGAAACAACTCTTCCAGAAAAAGGCAAAGGAAACATTTGGGAGAGATGGCCAAAATCCCTCCTACCACTGCTGACTGGGTTTTTTTTC
This sequence comes from Scytalopus superciliaris, assembly GCA_013400415.1. Taxonomy (NCBI): domain Eukaryota; kingdom Metazoa; phylum Chordata; class Aves; order Passeriformes; family Rhinocryptidae; genus Scytalopus; species Scytalopus superciliaris. The sequence continues at coordinate 102,159 of VXBX01006312.1, forward strand.
AAAGTGACAGTGTAATATATTCATGTCATCTGCATTTGGCAATGGACTACCAAAATTCGGACAGAAAAGGGGTTATTTCTGCTCATTTTAATTGCCATCAGTAGAGGTTTGAATTCATCTCTCAAGAGTGCACAGAAAACAATAAATGCATTTCTTCAGGAAAAAGAACAAAGGCCATTTTGTTAAACTCACCTGCTTTTTTTCCAAACTCCCCCTCCAGCTCAGCCTGTGCCCCTGTCAGAGGCAGATCCACCATCTCCAGGCTTACCACCTCTGCTAGAGATTCCTCTCTACTCCACACAACTTTTCCTGCAAAATGACGAGTAGAATATTGGAAAAATCAGTATCTGGGAATAGCACTATGTTCCAGTGGACCCTCTGAATGCAAATCACTTCTTATGAAATATAAAATACTGTATATCTATCTAATATAATTAAGTATTTCATAAAAGACCAACAGTTTATGCAACCCTGAAGCCACTCTTGGGAAGAAAATCACAGGATCTGGAAAAGCAGCCTGGTGTTTTAAAAAGATTACAGTTCAAAAGTCTATTTAAAATCAGAGATTCCCAGTGTGAACTCCTGGATTCCTTTTCAACCCCAGAAAACTCATGTCACTTAGATGGACTTTTAACCCTTTCTGCAAATTAACATTTTTGCCACCAGGATCTTCCCTGAAAAACTCTGAGGAATCTGTACAACAGGACTAAAGAGTCTCAGCCTACAAGAAGTTTTGTATCTGCAGAAACCCCCTGAAATTCAAAGGCTCTGCCCACACCAAGAACCCTCTGCTCAGGGAGGTGTGAAAGCCTCCTGTGCCTTCCGTGGGACTCGGGGAAGTTAAATTAACTTTGCCAGTTTCCAAGGGAAGTAATGACAACAACACACGATCCTTTAGGGCCTGGAATTTTCTTCTGGCCACTGCTGCAGGTGGAGGAAGCTGCTTGTGGAGTTACCTGGCTGCTGGAGGAACATGAGCATGTGGTCTTCTGTCTGCACCAAGGCTCGGTAGCCCACGGAGTCATCCTTCTTCAGGAAAACCTGGATGTAAAGCTGGGAAAAGAACAGCAGGGGAAGCAGTGAGGTTAATGATCACATTAACCTGGGAGAAAACAGAAACGAGAGCAACAGTGGGATGGTGTAACCCCTAAAATGCCCTTTCCTGTTACCTGAAGGGCTCTGCCCATCCTGCCAAAGCAGGGAAGGGAGGGCACTGCGGGTCTGAAACAAGCCCTCCCTGCTCACCTGCTGTGGTTTGGCTCCTCCCTGCTCCAGGCTGAAGGTAATCGTGGTGTCCAACAGTCTCTGCCCAGTTTCAACCAGGTACAGGTTTACATTGTAGGTTTGGTTGGAGCAGGTTAAGGAATCCTGGAGAACCAAGCAGAAAATATCACTTTGCACACCCCCTCACATCAATCTCTGCCCCAGGATTCCACATTCAGCAAGAACTGTGGCTTCTCTGATATTTTTAGGTTCTATATATGGAACTGCTCCAAAACATCAGCCTCCAAAAAGCTGCTGTGACACCTTTGTCATTCTGTTCCTGTACAGTGGGGGATGAAAGGGGCTGCCAAGAACTCCCACAGCTCTTGGGAACAGGAGCACCTCATACCTGCCTCCGGGCTTCCTCCCCAGGGCTTCCAGCAGGAAGGCCATCAGCACTTCCAGGCTTCTGAAATGAGGGAGGCAAGAGATGGAAAATGGTGGCAGACCCCAAAAAGAGTATAAAAAAAGTCAGTTTTTTGAGTGCCTGACAAATCTCAGCTTGACTGTGAAATCAGGAAGAAAACAGTTCTATTTTTATATGTAGTTCTACACTGTTTTTTATTAAAATTAAGCCTTCCCTGAATTTGGTACCCCCAAGAACTAAAATCCTCTGTGGATCAGTAAATCCTACTCCAAGGCCACATGCCCACAGGACTGAAGCAGGACACACATCCCACTGAGCCAGACCCAGCCTGAGCTTTAATTGAGTTATACCACCCTCCTCTTCCTCAAGGGCCTGTGAAACACCCGTGGGACCCACCCCCAGAGCACATTCCCAGGGCTGTGCTGCTTCCAGAGAACAGGAATTGTGGTTACCAGTTCACTCCTGCACGTCAGCACAGCGGCCACTGTCTTCTCCCCAGTCGTTGCAAAACTCACCAGAGCTGCCTGGAAAGTAAAAAGTAAGAGGAAATCATGAAAAAACCCCACTAATAAAACCCCAAACCCCACCAAAAGCTCCTGTGGCCCTCTGGCTGGGCACAGTTGCCTCAGGTACCTGCTGGAAGTCCCGGAGGTGGCTGAGCAGCCCGTGCTTGAGCTGCAGCAGGGAGAAGTGGCTGGGGGAGAGCTGCAGGAAGAACTGGGCCCGGGAATTGCTGCTCACACTGGGCTGAGTGGCCAAGAGCCTGGCCTGGAAGTCATCTGCAAACTCCAGCTCCAGGGACTGCAAGGGAGACAAGCAGATGTGAACAGAGAGCTTTGTTCTCCACTGGGATCAACACCTTCCTCCTCTCAGCAGCAACACAACTGCTTGGAGATTCCCTGGGGCAGGAGGAACAAAGCAGGGGCAGGGAGGCTGAGGCTCCTGGGGGAGCAGAGCTCTCAAGGCATCACTCCAGAAGGAATGATAACAGACAATAACCTTTCTCACCCTTCCCTTCATAACAACCCCCCACAGCTCTTCAATCGTTCCACAGCTCACCAACAGGCTGGCTCAGGCACCAAACCAGCTGGGCAAGGAATGACATGCAACATTCCCTCAGGAACTCTCACCTGCAGTGGGATCTGCCTCATCTCCTGCTCTGTGTCCAAGGAGCAGAGGTGGAGTGACTGGGTGGCCGTGTCCACACACACCAGCACAGCCTCCCCCACCACAGCACAGGTGCCCTCCAGGCTCTGCAGCCACGGGGCTGCCACTCTCACCTGCACAAACACAGACAGGGAGCTGCCAGCAGAGCCAGGAATTCAAGCCAGGATTATCCCTCCCCACGAGTGGGACAAACCCTCTGCCAGCCCAAGGTTTATGGGATAACCTTGGCTCAGTCTGGCTCTGAGGCCACCCAGCCATGAAATCCATGTGCTGGCCTGCAGGCAGTGCCTCAGTGCAGGGGAAGCTTCTCTGGACCACAACAAATTCTGTGCCCCCCCCAGCACAGCCCCTCGGGCTGGGAGCACCTTTGTTAGCACCAAACCCATTATTTGGGCTCCATAATCAAGCACTACCTGTCTTGTAATTTCTCCATCCTCTACACTGAATGTCAGCACGTTCAGGTGGCTCTGGGGAACAATTCCAAGCACGTGGATCACTCCAGTCCCACGGGAATACAGCAGCTGGTACTGAGTGCTCTCGCTGCAAGAGAGGCAGCAACCATGAAGCATTACCTGCTGTCTGCAGGGGTTTTCAGGAGCACAAGGCAGGTGCAGTGCCCTTCCCTCTGCCAGGAGCTCTCCACAACCCTTAAAACGTGTTCCCACCTTTCTGGCAAGTGTTCCACCCACTTCTGGTGCCCGTTGGACAGGTAGTGCAGAGACAGGGCTGCCTTCTTCAGCACTGCCACGTACTTCACTGAGTCCTGGAGCCCCACCAGGGCAGCTGCCTGGAAACTGAGCACAGGAAACAGGCAAGAAATTAGGCAATTATTCTCCTGTTTCACCCTGGGGAAGGGGCTGAGGGAGCTGGGGGGTCTCAGCCTGGAGAAAAGGAGGCTCAGGGGGGACCTTCTGGCTCTCTGCAGCTCCCTGATGGATCCAGGGGAGGGTTGGGCTCTGCTCCCAGGGAACAGGGCATGGGATGGAGGGAACAGCCTCAGGCTGTGCCAGGGGAGGGGCAGGTGGGACATCAGGAAGAATTGCTCTATGGAAAGGGTAGTCAGGCATTGGAAGGGGCTGCCCAGGAAGGTTTGGAGTGCCCACCCCTGGAGGTGCCCAAGGCAGGACTGGCCGTGGCACTCAGAGCTCTGGGCTGGGGGACAAGGTGGGCATCAGGCACAGGGTGGGCTCCCTGGGCTGGGAGGGCTTTTCCAGCCTCAGTGACCCTGGGATTCTGCACCAGGCTCAGGCACTCCTGAAGAACCCACCCAAAACTTACTCTGGAAACTTCACCTCTAACGAACCTTCCCCTACAAACCCAGACAAAGTCCGTGACCCCTCCCTTCCCATCCCATCCCGTCCCATCCCAGCGCCGGGAGGAGGAGCAGGAGCAGAGCAGGCAGCCAACCCCACCTGCCCGTGTCCAGGGACGTCTCCCAGTTGAGCCCGCCGATGTTGGTCTCCCAGGAGCGCAGGATCCGCCCGGCGTTGGACACGGTGACGGCGTCTGGGGGGGGCGGGAGGCGAGCAGGGCTGAGCAGGGGCACACAGAGCCCCCCCGGCAGCATTCCAGCAGCGACCCCACCCGCATCACCTCGCCCTTACCCTGCCCGTGGATCAGCATCGCGTCGATCGTTCCCTCCGAGCTTCCCTTGTCCACGTGGCGCCACACTGGGGGAGAGAGCCCGGGGGGAAAGGACAACATCCACCCCCCAAAACAGCAGTTCCTTCTGGTGTTTTTAAGCTTTTCTATCATTTTGAGCCCGCCCAGAGCAGCCCGAGCAGCAACCCGGAGCAGCCCGCCCGCCCCGCGCCCGGCCCTGACCCGTTTCCCCCCTCCCAGCGCGAACTTTCGAGGAATAAAAACCCCACCACCGTTTAATTGACCCGCCAAGCCCCGCACCGGCCGCACTCACGGATCTCGCCGCTCCGCGAGTTCAGGGCGGCCACCACATTCTCCTCGGCGGCCACCACGAGCTTCTTCGAGCCCTGCGAGGCCTCCAGGGAGGCGAACTTGAGTTTCCCCACGTACTGCTGCCTCCTGAGGGGGGGAACGGGGGCCGCGGTCAGGCCGGGCCCGGCCGGCGGCGGCGGCAGCGGCGCGGGGAGGGACCGCGGCGCTCACCAGTCGAACTTGCCCACTTGGTCCTCGTAGACGGCGGCGGCCAAAGGCAGGAGGAGCGGCAGGAGGAGCGGCAGGAGTAGCGGCGGGAGGAGCGGCCCGAGCAGCGGCCCCAGCAGGAGCGGCCCCG
>VXBX01006312.1:107351-170286 GCA_013400415.1 Scytalopus superciliaris
CATCCCGTTCCCTGTCCTTCATCCCTTTCCTATCCCCTTCTCCATTCCCTTCCCCATCCTCATTCCCTTCCCCTTCCCCATCCTCGTTCCCCTCCCCTTTCCTATCCCATTCCCCATCCTCATTCCCTTCCCTTCCCCATCCTCGTTCCCCTCCCCTTTCCTATCCCATTCCCCATCCCACCCTCACACTCTCTCTCTGCTCTCCACAGTCTCCCTGACCCGGACGCCCCGGAAGGGGCTGGAGGCCAAGCAGGCGCTGATCACCGAGGTGAGTGACCCGAGCCCTGCCCCCTTTTCCCTGCCCCCTTTTCCTTATCCCTCCATCCCCCCCTTTCCCTGTCCCTTTCCCCGCAGCTCCGGCGCTGTGTGGACACCTACAAGTACATCTTCGTGTTCTCCGTGGCCAACATGAGGAACAACAAGCTCAAGGATGTCCGGAACGCCTGGAAGCACAGCAGGTGGGCAGGGAATGGGGGAATGGGGGGGATTCCCCAGGGGTGGGAGCTCCCAGGGCTGACATCCCCCTCCTCCTGCTCCAGGATCTTCTTCGGGAAGAACAAGGTGATGATGGTGGCGCTGGGCCGGGAGCCGAGCAGCGAGTACAAGGAGAACCTGCACAAGGTGGGCACAAGGGGGGGATTTTGGGGTGTCCTGAAGCTTCACCTGGCACCTTCCCTGTGCCTCCAGAGCCTTGTGCTCTGTCCTGCACTCCCACAACGCCAGCATTCCATCCCTGCTCCAATCCCTCCAACTGCGTATCGTGGAATAACATCCCAGGGCAGCCTCCTGTGAATGTTCCGAGTGAATCCATCCGTGTCCTGGCACAGAGGGGCTGTTGTTGGCAGAGCTCTGGGAGCTGCTCAGGACTGAGCCCCTGCAGGCGAGTCCCTGGTGCTGCCCCATCCCTATGGATGCTCCTTTCCTTCCAGGTCAGCAAACACCTGAGAGGGGAGGTCGGGCTCCTCTTCACCAACCGCACCAGGGACGAGGTGGATGAGTAAGTACCTGTCTGGCCCAGCCTTTCTGTTCCCCCCTGACCATTTCACTCCCTGGTGCTCCCTTAAGACAGGGATGGTCTCATGGGGCTTCTCCACTCGCCTTTCTCAGCCATCCCTGCAGCAGCAGGGCAGAATCATGGAATGGTTTGGGTTGGGAGGGACCTTAAAGCCCATCATGAGCATGGGCAGGGACACCTTACACTATTCCTGATTCCTCCAAGCCCTGTCCCACCTGCCCTTGGACACTCCCAGGGATGGGGCAGCCACAGCTTCTCTGGGCAACACAAGAACTTAGGGTGGGCTGTAGCCAAGGGAGGCTGAAACTCTTGTCCCCTGTCCCAGCTGGTTCTCCAAATTCCGAGAGGTGGATTTTGCTCGTGCTGGGAACAAGGCACCGTATGGGGTGAGCCTGGACACGGGGCCCCTGGAGCAGTTCCCCCACTCCATGGAACCACAGCTCCGGCAGCTGGGACTGCCCACGGCGCTGAGGAAGGGTATGTGGGGCAGCTGGGAGGGGAGGGCAGCCCCAGCTCTGCCTGTGAGGGGGAGATTTCTTAAGGAGGATGTTAAATATTAGATCTGGATAAATCCCATGGACAGCGTTCCTGCTGGGAGGAGGCTGGAACTCCTTAATGTCCTTCCTGTGCTGTTCTTCCCAAACTCTTCTCAAAGGATGAGTCACACTACCAGCTTTCTCTGGGATACTGGAGAAAGTCCTTTTCCAGTGGAAGCAGCTGGCACTGAGCCATTCAGAAAGATGTGGGGTTTTAGAGCTGATCTCACCCAGCTCCTTGGGGTGCATGGGAGGGTCCAAGGGGAATATTGGAGGGATTCCTGGCTCTGCAGCCCACATTCCAGGGGGTTCCCAGTACCTGGGAGCCTGCTTAAGGGGTTTGTTCCTGCAGGGGTGGTGACACTGCTCTCAGATTATGAAGTCTGCAAGGAGGGGGATGTTCTCACCCCTGAACAGGCCCGTGTCCTGGTGAGTAACACAACAGCCCCACTTCCTGATGCAAAGTAATTCATTAACACATCCCCTGAAACTCAGCAGCAATTATTTTGGCTCCTGCTTTGCTGCACTTCCCACCTGGAAGTGGTCTGGACTGTTTTGCCAGGCTGGACACAGGCACAGTTGAAGCAGGAGTGACAGATTTGTGTCCTCCCCCAGAAACTCTTCGGTTACGAGATGGCAGAGTTTAAAGTCACCATCAAATTCGTGTGGAATTCTGAGACAGGAGACTTCCAGAAGCTTGTGGGAGACACAGCAGAGGAGGAGGAAGAGGAGGATGACAATGATGACAGCAATGAGGACTAGTAGTGTGGACACTTGGCAGTTCTTCTCTGCTTTAGAGACAAAAAGAGGAGGATGTTTCCCTTCTCTGGTTGCACCTGGACAAGGATGATCAGCTCAAATATGCTTTTTGTAAAAAAATAACCTATGCTTTTTTTATATATATATATATAAATCTCTATACAAAACTTCAGAGGGTTGTTGCTGCTCCCTGTTACTGTGATCCTGGGATCTGAGAAAATTTCACCTCAAATGTGAAAACTGGGCACAAAGGGTGAAAATTTAATGCATTGTCGATACAGATGAGTGGGAAAGATGCTGAGGGCTTGTTATTCTTAAACAGAAGCAGATATTTAGCTCAATCCTTGGAATTTTATCCCAGGGAGGTGGAACAAGATGAGCTTTAAGGTCCCTTCCAACCCAAACCATCCTGGGATTTTGTGATTCCAAGTCCCCAAGTGCTGCCAGATCAGAGGTGGGGTCTGCGTTGGGTTTTATTCTTGTACTTAATTATTTAATATTTCACATTAAAGCAGAACTGGGGCCTTCCCCCCATCAAAGTGCTCATTTTCCTGATCAACTGCAGCTTTAATTACAGTGCTGGGAGGGAGGAACAACTCAGGCACGGCCGTGGATCCTACAAAGCTCCATTAATTCAGGAAAAAAAAATCCCACCCCATTTTGCAGTTGGATGAAAGGGCAGGGTGGGAAGTACCTCTTGGGTGCCTCCAGAGCCTTGTGCTCTGCTCTCCACCCCCAGCACTCTGTCCCTGCCCCAGTCCCTAACGGAAGTAGTTGGGGCAGTCGTGGGCACTCATGTTCCAGGCAGCATCAAAGGCCTCCACCACGGCGGGGAGCAGCGGCCCCTCCTCGCTGTAGTTCAGGTTCTGCTCCAGCTGCTCCATGTTGGACATCCCGATGATCACGGCGTCTCCAAGAGAACCCTGGGAAGAGAGACGAGGTGCTGCTGCTCCCAGAAGAAACCTGGCTCACCTCCCAAGCCTAAGGTTTTCCACTAAAGGACATCCAGTCCAGGGTTTTGACAATGACACCACAAGGTTGTGGTCACGAGGCCAGGACATCTCCAAGTCATCCCAGCTCCTCAAAAGCTCCCAAATCCTACTTTCTGATGGGCTACAGGCACATTTGGGGGAGATGGGGAACATAACCAGTAGTTTCCTAGTCCAAGGAAAAGCGAGTGCTGTCCTTGCAAGGAGGCTGAGTGGGTGGGAAGCCAAGAGCCCAGTAATCAGCACTTAAAATCTTCCAGTTCTTCCAGTCCTGAGCACCACAGGAGGACACGGAGCTGATTCGCTCGGGCAGCCTGGCAGAGCCCACACAGCAATATTCCCTTTGGAATGCCACGATCCCACGGGATACACAGATTAAAGGATAACTACACCGAGATGTGCCTGTTTGTGTGCCAGGACAGCTGCCCAGTCCCTGGGTATGTCCAGGTGGAGCTCTCACCTGCAGTTTGGAGTGGTTGTAGAGCCAGCGCAGCGCGGCCGAGGCCAGGCTGGGTGGGTTGGAGCCATAAGCCTCTTTCAGAGCCTTTTCTATTAGGGCAATTCCCTCAAAATTGTGTTTTTTCCAGTACCTGCATGAAAAGAAATCACTCTTACTGCCCTCGAGATCTCTAGTGAGGGGTACATCTATATTCCAACCAAAAGGAAGCCTCGTGCAGCTCTTCATGGCTTCTGCAATCTCCCCTGCAAGTGGTGAGGAAGCTGAGCCTGAAAACCACCCTGCAGAGCTCAATCACATGCCACAGACCCAACCATGTGTGCTGACGTAACCCCTGCACAAACTTTGGTCAGTTCTCCTTCCTCTCAGCTGATGATTAGTGTGGTTCTTTGATGCAGCCACTCCTGGGCTGGCAGCTCCAAGCATACCTGTCCCTGTAGGCCTGAGCCCAGTCGTTCCCAAAAAACCTCCCCGTGGGCTGGCGCGCGTCTTTGTCCTCGTACTTGTACTTGCCAGTCAGGAGCCCTCCTGCAAAGAGCAGCAGCAGGTTTAGGGCTGGGCTGGCTCTGCACAGCCCCCATTTCACTGGGTTTGCTCCCCAAGTGTGGCCCTGGCCCCTGCTGTACCTGCCAGGGGGTTGTAGGCGTAGAACCGCAGCCCAAAGTGCCTCAGGCAGGGGAAGAGCTCGGCCTCCACCTGGCGCGTGGTCGCGTTGTACATGCCCTGCACCAAGGTGGGGAGACAGCTTCAAACACCAGCTCAGGGCAGAGCACCAGCCTTTTCCCACCTTTCCCTGACAACTCCTATCCAGAAGAGAGGCTTCAGGTCACCCAAGGTGACGATTTGCTGAGGGACAGACTCGCTGAAGGGTTGCAAGTCATTCCAGAATTCAAGTTCCAGGTTGGGGGAGTCCCTGACTCCAGAAACACACACACACTCTGGTGTTTCTCAGCTTCCTGACCGTGTGTGTCCTGAAAGGACATGGAAAGGGTGGTCAGGCACTGGAACAGGCTGCCTAGGAAGGTGGTGGAGTCCCCACCCCTGGAGGCGTCCAAGGAATGACTGACATGGCACTCAGTTCTCTGGGCTGGGGGACACGGTGGGGATTGGGCACAGGGTGGACTTGATGACCTTGGAGAGCTTTTCCAACCTCAGTGATTCTGACTTTCCAGACTAACTGCAGCAGATTCCTTCTCTGTTTGTATCTGGCACACCAGAGGTTGGTATGAGATTTGGGACCCCCACATCTGAGGTATTTCCCCACAGCAACACCTCACCTGGTACACAGTTGGCATCACCCAGTTGTTGTACTTGCAGATGGTGCAGATTTCTGCCACCTCCCACGCTGCATAGTTTGACAGACCAAGTTCTTTAAACTTTCCCTGCAGAAGAATAAAAGGGAAATTAAGTTCCAGTGGTTAAAAGTTCTTTTAGATCCAGACAATGCAAGATGCGTGGAGTGAAAAGGAGTCACCAAATTTTAATCCAGAGTGCTCATCCCTGTCCACCTTTTCCAATAAATTATTAGGACTGGACAAAAATACTTCCCATTTTCTGTTCATTTGGAATTCACACCCTCTAATTTAAATGGCACAGTCAGATGAATGCAATTCAGGACTTCTTCACCCATTACCAGCACTAATCCTAACCCAGGCAGTCACCAGGGCTGGAAGCAAAGTTCAGATGTTCCAACACTTCCAAGAGCTGCTGGGAACAAAGTGCACCACGTCAGCCCCCAGCTGCTCAGCTCTGCCCTGGGCACTGTCTCCTCTTCCGAGTGTTGCACAAACCCAGGGCTGCAGAGGGCACAACCAGCAGCCCTGGTTTTAAAAAAAAAAGGTGGCAGGAAGGAGGGACTCAAGAATTGCCCGGGCTTGGATTTTCCACTTTACTTCTTTGTGCAGCTCGTTGCAGGCGCGCAGCGTCTCCTCCACCGGCGTGCCGTGGTCGGGAGCGTGGAGGTAGAAGAGCTCCACACTCGTCCTCTTCAGCCTCTCCAGGGATGTGTCCAGCTGGGAGCGCACGCTCTCCGGCTTCAGCGTCTTCCCGTCCCACGGGTTGGCCTTGGTGGCCACTTCCACTGGCAGGGAGAGAAGGAATGAGCAAGGAATTGCCACCTTCGTGGGGAAAACAGGGATAAAGGGGCATAACCAAGCGTTGGAGGCGTTTCAGGGAAGGTCCCTCTCCCTGGGAACCATGTCAGCCTGGCAGGGATCCTGCAGGGACTGCCCTGCAGAGGGAAAGGCTTTTCCTTAAGGTCCGGGGGTCAGCACTAGGAGGGGAGTCTCCTCCCCTCAGGCATGGCATCAGCCTGGCAGGGAAAACCCTCATCCCAAGGGAACAGGCATGGAGGAAGCCCCTTTTTCTCAAGGAAGGAGTCAGCCTAGCAGGGAAGACCCTTTGCCTCAGGGAAGGCCTTTCTCTTCAGGAAAGGGAAGAGGGGGAAAGCCCTTCTCTTCAAGGACAGGATTAGTCTGGCAGGGAAGACCTTTCTCCTCAGGAAAGATCCTTTTCCCCAGGGAATATCCTTTCCCTCAGGGAAGACCCTTTTTCTCAGGAAGACCCTTTTCCCCAGGGAAGACCCTTTTCCTCAGGGAATATCCTTTTCCTCAGGGAAGACCTTTCTCCCCAGAGAAGACCCTTCTCCTCAGGGAAGGCCCTTTCCCCAGGGAAGACCTTTCTCCTCAGGGAAGACCCTTTTCCTCATGCAATATCCTTTCCCCCAGGGAAGACCCTTCTCCTCAGGGAAGGCCCTTTCCCCAGGGAAGACCCTTTTCCCCAGGGAAGACCTTTCTCCCCAGGGAAGACCTTTCTCCCCAGGGAATATCCTTTTCCTCAGGGAAGACCTTTCTCCCCAGAGAAGACCCTTCTCCTCAGGGAAGGCCCTTTTCCCCAGGGAAGACCTTTCTCCTCAGGGAAGACCCTTTTCCTCATGCAATATCCTTTCCCCCAGGGAAGACCCTTCTCCTCAGGGAAGGCCCTTTCCCCAGGGAAGACCTTTCTCCCCAGGGAATATCCTTTTCCTCAGGGAAGACCTTTCTCCCCAGAGAAGACCCTTCTCCTCAGGGAAGGCCCTTTTCCCCAGGGAAGACCTTTCTCCTCAGGGAAGACCCTTTTCCTCATGCAATATCCTTTCCCCCAGGGAAGACCCTTCTCCTCAGGGAAGGCCCTTTCCCCAGGGAAGACCCTTTTCCCCAGGGAAGACCTTTCTCCCCAGGGNGGGTCTTGGGGGGAAATTGCCTCACGGGTCTGGGGGGAGGAGAGTGAGGGGAGTTGGTGAGGGGCGAGCCGTGAGGGACCGGCCGTGAGGGACGGGGGTGAAGGGACCGACCCTGAGGGACCCACCCTGAGGGACCGACCCTGTGGGACCGACCCTGTGGGACCGACCCTGAGGGACCGACCCTGAGGGACCGACCCTGGGGAGGAGAGGGGGACACGGACAGCCCTCCTGAGGTTACANCCCTCAGGCCCCCCCCCCCCCCCCCCCGCCGCCGTACCGGGCTCGGCGCCTCCCTCCAGCAGCGCTCCCAGGATGCGCTCGGACTCCCCTCCCGCGTACATGAAGGCGGTGTCGAGGAGGCGATATTTGCGGCTCAGGAAGGCTCGGAGCAGCTCTCCGCTCGCCTCGGGGCCGGCCCGCCGGCCCATCTCCATCGTGCCCAGCACCACGGCCGGCCGCGCCATGGCCGCCATGCCCCGCGCCGCCATCGCGCCTGCGCGGCCCGGCCCGCCCTCCCTCAGCCGCGGGGNAGGAGAGGGGGACACGGACAGCCCTCCTGAGGTTACAGGAAAAGGGGCAAAAAAGGGGGAAAATTAAAGTGAAGGAGCGCACGGAGCCGGCGGGAGGTGAGGGCGGTGGGTTCGCTTCTTGTAGTTCTGGTTGTTCTGCTTCCTTCTTTTTTTCGCACTGGGTTTCTTTTTTTCTTTTTCCTGTTGTTTCTTTTTCCTTTTTCTTCTTTCTAATTTTTTTCCTTTCAATCGTTTCTTTTCCTTTTCTTCTCGTCTTTTTTCCTCATTTCTTCATGTTTTTCTTCTTTTTTTCCCTCATTTTTCCTTCTTTTTTTCTTATTTTTCCTTCTTTATTTTCTTTCTTTCCTCTTCTTTTTCCTCTTCTTTTTTCCTATTTCCCCCTCTTTCTTTCCTTCTTCCTTTTTCTTCTTTCATTTCTTCTTTTTTCAATTTCTTTTTTCCTTTTCTTCCCTTCTCTTTTTTTTTCCCCCTTTTTTTCTTTTCCTTTCCCCCCCGTCTCATTTCTTCGCCTGTATTTCTTCCTTTAATTTCTCCTAATTCTCCTTTGAGGCCAAACCCTCCCAAGCCAAGGACTTTCCCACTCACCTCATCCCAGGGCTGCAAAATTAAACCCCATAAAGGTGTATTATCCGCTATGGATCCTTTTACCAACAACAAGCCCATTTCCAGCAGCCCCATCCCTGTTCCTCCTTCACATCTACTTTTCCCCAGCATTATTAATTTATTTTCCCTTCTTTCCCCCCTCTCCCTGGCACTGTCCCAGCAGGGTCACCGACATCCCCGTGCCATGGCTGCTCGGCGCTGGGGGGGTGTCCCCTTCGGGAATCTCTCCGAGTGTCCCAACGGCTCCCGCTGGATCATGGATGTGTTCCACGAGTGTGCCCAGGACAGCCGGGACATCTCCAGCGTCATCCTGGGGCTCCTCTCCATCTTCTGCTTCGCCGCCGCCTCCTTCCCGTGAGTACCACCCCAAATCCCACCCCCTGGGACGGCGAAAACCAACCTGCGAGGCGCCTGGATTGCTAAATCCACCCCTCAAAAGCTTGGGAAAGTGAGGGTTAGCAGGAGGAGGGGAGCAGGGGGGCAGCCCCAGAGCCTTGGTGGTTGTGGTGGTGTTGTTGCTGAGCTTGGCAGCAGGAATATCCCACGTAAGCCAAGTGCAATGTGGTCGGGGCAGGTCATACGTGGGGATGGAATGTTTCCAGGAGCTCTGGGCTTCTTGGAAGTGCTGAGACAAGCGTCGCAGAGGAGGATGTGGGGAGTCATGCTCTGTCTCGATTGTTTTGTAACCAGAGGGGAGGATCCTGCAACTGAGGCTTCTCCTCACTCCCTGCCGCCCCCAGGGCTTGGATCCAACGAGCACCAGTGAGCCTCAGGAGTTCTAACTGGGACCCGTTTGCAGGGGAGCACGTGGCTGTGCGAGGGGCAATCCCTGCTTTTCCTCCCCCACAGGGACCCCTGGGGATCGTTCCCAGGTAGTGCTGAACCAGTCAGGGGCTGTGATTGTGTCTCTGCCCAATTCTCTGCAGGCAGTTTTACCAAGCCTGCAAAACTGGCATCATGGACCGGGCTCTCTCCATATATTTCCTGCTGGGATGGCTGGGAGGAGACCTCCTAAACCTCATCGGTTCCTTCCTGGCTGATCAGTTGCCCCTGCAGGTACCAGATCCCTGGGGCTGGGCTGGCTCTCAAACATCCCCAACTCCAGGGAGGAGGGATGGGTTAGGAGCTGCTCAGCCCAGCACTGGGAACCAAACAGCCTGGGATGCTCCCTCTTCCCCCACAGGGCTGCTCTCTTGTCTCCCAGGGATGCTCCTTTCTTCTCCTCAGGGTTTCTCCCTCTTTTCCCCTCAAGGATGCTCCTTTTCCTCCCTGGGCTTGCTCCCTTCCCAACCCCAGGACACTCCTTTCTCTCCCAGTGCTCTCCCTTCTCACCAGGGCCATTGGCTCATCCCAGCCATCCCCTGTTTCCCTCCCACAGGTTTACACAGCCATTTACTACGTGCTGGCCGACCTGGTGATGCTCTCACTCTACTGCTACTACAGGGTGAAGAACAGGGCTGGAAGATGTGAGTTGGGGCACAGGGTGGAGGTCTGTGCTCCCCTGGGATCGTTTTTTGGGGTGGCTTGTCCTTGTCTGCAGAGCTGGGAGGGGAGGGAATCCCCGGGGAGATTCCAGAGGTGCTTTGCAGACTCACTGACGTGGCTGTCTGATGCCACTTGTTGCTTGCTGGGACTTTTTCCCCTTGGATAATTTGAGCTTCCAGGAAAACCAAAGCCAACAAGTAGCTACAGGCTGTGCCTGGGGCTTCTGCAGCCCCTGCAAACCCCCACACGGTGTCCAGGCTGAAAATAAACCCCTGAGAGTTGCACTGGGCATAGAAATAAATTCTTTACCCACTGTTAGGAGCTGGAAACCGCAGAACTCCTGACCCAGGCCAGGGCTGGAAGGCAAAGGGGGAAGTTTTCCGACTGTTTCAGGGTCAGAACTCCAGCCTTGACGTGATGGGGAAGTTCATCCCTGTTCAGTTGGAGTGAAAAGGGAACCTGAGCAGTCCTTGCAAGGTTTAAACAGGCAGAGAAAACAGAGCAAACCCACTTTCCAGCATTGCAGCTTTGTGAGCTCCAAACAGGCACCTTGGGACAGGGATACCTTTAACTTACTACAAACATGTAAATTTATTAAACCAATTGATATCTGGTCCATCAGCTATGTAGTTTTGTTAAGCTGGAGAGCCTGTTTACTGAATATAATCACTAAATAGTTACTGAATCATAATAAATAAGCTCAAGCAGGGTTTGTTCTGGCAGGGATTTGAGCATGGCTGTTGTGTGTTAAGACAGTGAAATCTTCCAGGGGGGATGATTTTTACAAGCTCTAAACCCAAAGAAACCGAGATAGGAGCAGTTTCCTGCCTGATAAGGTACAAATTGGCCACCACACTGGGAGATAAATCCCCCACAGCAGCCTTACCCAATCTCTGGGTGAGGCGGAGATAAGAGAGCTTGGAGGTTTCTTTATCCAGAGAGGGGTCCTGGCACCCCTGAGGCTGTTGGGGGTTGATGGGATTCTCCCTAACCAGGCTCTCCTTGATCCCCTGCAGTCACTGCCCCAATCAATGCAGCCTTTGTGTTCCTCTCCGTGGGGGTGGTGTCAACCCTCCCCCTCCTGGGCAGCGGCACCGCCACCGAGGGCCCAGGGACCTTCACAGGGAGGTCTCTGCTCTCAGTTCACATGGATGATCCTGGACCAAAGGTGAGCCAGTTCCTAAATCTGGGTGATGGGATACAGATCTGACTGGGCATGACCTGCTGGATGGTGTGATCCCACCCAAAAAACACCACGTATAATTTTGGGGCTGGGGGGAGCTTCTCTGTTCCTCTTTCAGGAGCAAATTGTTCACCAGGGTGTTACAGTCTTGGAAGGTGACACTGGAAAGGGAACCTCAAGGATTGCTCCAAAATTCTGGGGCAGTTTGGTGCAGGATTTCAGGGCCTGCTCAAGTGTCAGCAAACTCAGCATTTCCCACATGTCTCTTTGCAAACAGACATTATTTCAGGGAGCTGCATAGGATGGACATTCTCTTAAAAAAGTGTGGTATTTAAACTACCTTCATTCACATTAAACCACAGCCATAAAGAATGACTGTTTTCAGGAAATTTGAGAGACTTTTATCCCCTTTTATTCTTTTTTCCAATTATCCACATACATATTTTATTGAAAAGCCAGCAAGCAAGTGCAGGAAGGTAACTCAATTGGCTGCAGTAAAAGGAGGTTTGCAGAAGAGTTCTGCACTGGCAATGGTAAAGGACCTCTCCAAGCCATGAAAATAAACCCAATTCTCAATGTAAGAGTTTGAACTAGACAACAGGGCAGGTCAGAGGCTGGGCTTGGGGGCCGTGGTGTGAGTGCTGAGCCTGTCTGAGAACCAGGGGCTGCTCCTGCCCCCCCTTCCTTCCAGCCTTTCACCAGGAGTGAGATCGTTGGGTTCACCATCGGCTCCGTGTCCTCCGTGCTGTACCTGTGCTCCCGAGTGCCCCAGATCCACACCAACGTGAGTGCCCAGCCCTGGGCACCCCCTGGCATCTCACAGCCAAGGGGGCTGGGGCACCTTTCTCCTCTTTGCTCACAGGTCCCACGACCCTGTCTCTGATCTCATAAGGGACTGTTTTTCTGTATTTCTGGTCCAAAACCTGATTTGTTTTTCTTACTTCCCTTTAACCTACTAATATTTTGAGGGTATGGCTTTCATTTTGTCTTATTTAGAAGTAAAAGAGGAACTAAAGGGCTCTTGGCACTGTCACCACCTTTTTTCTTCTCTTTTTTGGGGGGGAGAAGATGATTAATACCACTTTGTTTAGGAGAGCTGCACCCAAGCTGATCTCCTCGTCTCCTCTTTTCCCAGTACAAGAGGAAATCCACCACTGGGATCTCCTACTCCCTCTTTGCCCTGGTGATGTTGGGGAATTCCCTGTACGGCCTCAGTGTCCTCCTGAAGAACCCTGAGCCGGGCCAAGGTGAAGGTGACTACGTCCTGCACCACCTGCCCTGGCTGGTGGGCAGCCTGGGGGTCCTTTCCCTCGACATCCTCGTATCCTTTCCTGGCCAAAACTTCCCTCTGGGGCCGCATCCCACCGGCAGGGCTTTGCAGGGAGCCACCCTGTCCTGGAACAGGCAGGAGAAGGGGGAGTTGATGCTTTGATGCTGCTCAGGGGTTGCTCACCGAGGTGCAGGTGAGCAATTTGGTGTTGCCGTGGCTGAAACGCTCCAGCCCTTTGTTGGCACGAAGTTCCCTGCCCTGTTTCCACCCCTGCTGGCACAAACAGCCTCCGTGGGGGTGCTGAGAGGCAGCTGATGGCACAAAACCACCCCTGGGAGTGTGTGAGGAGCCTTAACCTCTCCTCAGATCTCCTTCCAGTTCCTTGCCTATCGGAAAGGAAGAGCCAGTACCCACGAGGAGAGGGATGCTCTTCTTGGAGAGCAGGGGGACAACCTGGAGAGCTGACAAAGGGACCTGCCTGCAGTGAGGGGAGGAGGATGCAATGAGGGAAGTGGCCTTAATGCCAGGCAAAGTGGCCCCTCCATCCTGGTGGACCCGAGCCAGTTGTGCTGCCAAAGCAGTGGCAGAGGATGCTGCTGTGGGAACTCGTGCCTCTGATACCAATGATGCCGTTGGGATAAAAGGGAATTATTTGATACCTCAGTTGCTCTTTGCTGCTCTGATGCCCCACAGCATCGCTGCTGTCTCAAGGGAGATCTGGAGCTTCCTCGGTGCTGACAAACAGGTGAGGAGCCTGAGCAGCCTCCCAGGGACGCTGCAGCGCTCTGGGCCTCACAGCCCCGCCCCTGCGCTCCCCTGGAAGACACCAGTGCCTGAATCCAGCGGGGATGGAGCAGCACAGCCAAAGTGTTCACTGCACACACCCACTTTTATCAGCACGGCCTATAAAACCTCCTTTGGTTCCACTCTGCCAATTTGCCTGACAGCTCCTGCCTCTTGATGACTCTCACAGTCCCATTTTCTCGGGTTTTGCCTCATCCATGTTTTAATTCCATGGATTCCTTGGGAAAGTTGCTCCACCTGTGTCACCCATGGAAGAGCTGCCTCTCCGCTCGCTCTGGATTTCGGTCCTGCCCTCCCCCATTGATGAATTTATCCCCTTCCCAGGGCCCTGTTCCACACCGCTGGATGCCTGGAGCATCAATCCCAGCCCCTCGGAAGGGCCCTGGAAGAGCATCACACCCCTCCCTCCTTCAAAACAAACACATTCCAGCTCATCTGGATGGGAGACAAAACCCAAACCCCAAATAACCCTGCAAGGAAGGGAGGAGAAACAAGGACACCAACAACACACACACACACTTCTTCCTGGGATTTTTTTTTATTTTTATTGTTTTAGTCTTTTTTTGTCTTTTTTGTCTTTTTTCCATTTTTTAGTATGGAGGCTCAAGTATCAGATGTAGATTCAATTTAAGCTTTACAAAAAAAACCAAAAAATCAAAACAAAAACCCCTTTTGCATTCCATAAAAATTGACAGAAAAGCGCCTTGGAACCAGAAAAGAAAGAAGAACTTTTCAGCAGGTCTCCAAATCACCACCTCCTGCACATCTGGGTGAGTCACATCAGACAATCCCAAGGAACACCCTCTCTTCCCTCCCTCCCACCAGCCAGCCCCTGTGCCCAGCCCCCAAACATACTTGGAATAGATTATTTTTCTCTTTTTTTTTCTTTTTTTTTTTTTTCTTTTTTTCCAGTTCTTCCTCTTTCACACACCACAGTATTTAATAAATTTTTGTTTTACATTTTTTACACCAATGTAACAAAAGGCAGGAGGGAAGGGGAGGGGAGGGAGGTGAGGGAGGAAAAGACAAACAATGATCCGTGGTGATGCATATAAATGGGGGAGGGTGGGAAAGGGGTGGGGGGGAGAAAAGAAAATAATACATGGACTTCTACAGAAACATAGCCTAAGGTCTGGAGAGTAAAATGTGGTGCAAAGTAGGCCTCAGAGACTGAAAAAGTTTGTACAGCTTTATTCATGGGGAGAAGATGGCGCTGCATGGAGAGTATTGGATGCAAATCGTGACGTGACGGAACAGAAAAGGGCAGGGGGGGGATGAGTTCTCTACCAAAGGAATCTAACGAGTGCATGGCATGTCTGGTTAGCATTTTAACTTTGCTGCTTTCTCTTCAAAGCCTCCACCAGGTCGTTTTTAAGAGCTTCTTGTTTTGATTTGTCTGCAAAAGTCTGCACAGACCTGCGGGGAAGAAGGAGAGGTGGGTTAGAGGGAGGGGAGGGGCTGGGACAGTCCTGGCGTGGGAGGCAGGAGGGAGGAGAAGCATCTCAGCCCGGGCCAGAGGGAACACTCAGCTCTGCCTGTTGGACCACGGGAAGCAGAAGGCAATGGACACTTGGGTGAGGACATCAAAGCACAACTCACTCCAGCAAGGATGGCACCAAAGGCTTCCCCAGCAGCTCCAGCTGCTGGGGGGAGATTCCCCATGGTTTCTGTTACAGAAGAACCCCAGCATCCCACCAGCAAGGGGGGTGGGGTTAGTGCTCCTGCCCTCCAAAAGTCCAGGGAAAATCCAAGCTCCACCTAGGATCCACACCTGGATTGTTCACCCAGGGTTCGCTCTGGTGGGAAAAGCAGCCAGAGGTTCTGGGCTCAAATGTGCCTGTTTTTGTACCTTCCCCAAGTAAAGAGTGATCAAAGCAGCTGAAGGAGAACAGAGATACTGTCACAAGATTATTGCAGAGGTTCCCTTTGGACACAAGTACAGAGGAAAAGCTCCACCCTCCAGGAGTGCCCTGGGATCAGTGCCCTGTGAGGTGGCTGCAGAGGAACCTGCAATTCCAACGGGACAGTAAGAAATTCCCACCTTTAAAACAGACCCTCTTAAATATTATTATTGATAGAATGGTAACACCAGGCTTTTCCAGAGCTGCTACCACGGAGAAGTGGTAGGATCCAGTTTGGCAGGACATTTCCCCACCTAAACCTTCTTTCACAGCCCTTTGCCTGGTCTAGTGGGAGGTGTCCCTGCCCATGGCAGGGGTTGGAACTGCATGAGCTTTAAGGTCCCTTCCCACCCAAACCAGTCTGGGATTATACGACTCAAAGCCTTATTTCCCCTGGATGCTGTCTCCTGTAAACAAGGCTCCTCTTTGTGGTGGGTATTTTCCTACCATTTTTATAACAGTATTTCCATTCTCTTGTCTCTGGAGACTTCTGCTGCTTTAATGAAAACATACACATTTGATGCTTGCATTTGTCACAGGCTGAAGAAGTGGTTCTTGGCCATTACCAACAAACAGTGAGTTTTCCCCTTGGTCAGCTTAAAGTGTTTAAAACAACATCTGTAACTGGTCAGGAGTTGCAGTGGGAGGTTAAGGTGGCCCAGGTTAGTCATGGCTGAGCATCCTCCACAGTCAGAGCAGAGGAGAACACAGGAACAAACCCCCGTGGAGGCTGGGAATGTGCCACTGAGCTTGGGTTTCAAGCTCCAAGCAAATTGAAGATCCACCAGGCAAACTGGGGATGTGAGTGTGAGTGAGCTCTGAACTCGTGGGATGTACCAGTTGGGGTTTTTTCCCCCAACTGTGAGACTCCCAGGATTTCATTCTGCAGGGAGGACACTCAAGATTTCAGGGAGTTCCTTCCTGTGTGCACGGCTGCAAAAAACTGGCGCCCACTGGACACAGTCCCAAGGGCTTCTGGATCAAACCAGCCCCGTCCAACACCACGTGCTCCTTTCCTGCCCCCAAGCCAGAGTGCAAAGTGGTCAATCCTGCCACAATTCCGAGCGTGAGGCTTCAGACCGGGGGGGGGGAACCAACACTTGGAATGAAACCCACAGCGTTTAGTTGGCCGTATTAAGACACAACCCGCGGGCGGGACCCGGCTCGGCATTAGGGGTTGGTTAGTTCTGTCCCGTCACCATGCAGGGCTGGGCTGGGTGAGCCCTGGTTTAGTGCTGCTCTCACACCCCACAGGCAGCCAGGGGTACCTGCATTGCTTAGTTATCAGGCTGGATGTAGATCTGGCGCTGGGTCAACACTTGAGAAAGTTCCCTCTGCAACTGCTTATACTTTTGGTTGTCGGGAATAGCATCGATAGATCTACAGAGAGCAGTCAGAAACCAGGGAGCAAACAGGGAAAAGAACAGTCAGAAGAACTCGGGAACACAGAGCTGGGATTCTGGAAACCACCAGGGAAGGAGGAGTGTGAACACACAGGGGAGGAGGAGCAGGGAAAGGTTCCGTGTGTTCCCAGCGCTGCCCACAGTGCCAGGACTCGCTGAGGGACGGGAGGCACAGCAGAGAGAGGCAGTTACAGCAGCTGAAGGCACATTCACAGGGAGAAAAATTCCATTACATGTTTCCCCGGACAGGCAGTGAATGTTTCCTGGCTAAACCCTGCCCAGCACAAGGGAAACAGGCCTGTTACCAGTGCTGGGGTTTGGGACAGCACCCAGAGCTGCTGCAGATCCTGCAGCTCCCCCTGCCCGGGGTGCAGCACAAACAGTGAACCAGCACCATTTTCCTCTCTTCTTCCACATCCCAGGCTGGGAGGGAACAGCACAACACTCACTGGGTGCCATTTGTTCATTCTACATTATCACACCGTGCTGGGAGATCTCTCTGCACTCAGAATGGAGTGATTTGGCATCTCAGTTCTGTGCTTCCCTCTGTGAGCAGCAGAACTAACCAGCTGGGGATTCCTGTGTCAGATTCCAGGCCAGGAACGGGCAGGGGTTGAAAAGCACAGCCCAGTTTCCCTACAGAAAGGCACAGGGGATTTATCCTCTTGCTCTGTTCCAGTGCACTGTGTCTTGATCAGTTCTTGAGAGAAGAGACAGAATTAAACTGAAGTCTAATTACCACAAACTCACATCATGACTTAATTCTGGGATTGCTTCTAAGAACAGCAGAAAGAGAAGTCAGAACTTAAGCTCAACTTGCAGGACTGTGAAGAATAAAACCCCTAATTCAAAATAATCCTGAAACACAAGTGTTGTCAGCTGGGCTGTTTTCCTCCTGGTGGGGGAACAAGGGATTAAAACACTGCCTCAGGTTTCTATAGCTGAAGTGTCCCCTGAACTCCACACAACAAATAACATTCCAAGGCACAGGGAAGGGAAACAAGCACATCACAGGGCTGGGAAGGGGGTCCCATTCCCAGCTGCAGTTCCCTTACCTCAGCCCATTAACGATGTCCTTTGTCTTTCCAAAATAAATCTCATTCAGTGTACTTCTGATTTTGTTTTCCATGTCCTGGAAAAAGACAAGACACCAGACCTTCAGTCACAGCAGCTGTTTCCCAGGAATGGTGCAGCACTGGCCCAGCACTTGCACAGGCCCAGCCTGGTGTGTTCCTATTCAGATCCTCCCCAAACCCACTCTGGCCCAACCTCTCTGCTCCAGTCAAAGAAATAAAGGCTTTATTCCCGTTCTCTCCTCCCAATCAGCCACTCCAGGCCATGGGATGTGTCTCTGCACCACAAGAGGGCAGTTTCTCTCCAGCTATCCACGTTCTGCACAGGAGGAAAAGGCATCCCATCCCAGCCTTCCTCTGGAATTCCCTGGGGCACTGAACGGGCTGAGTCAGTCCCTGGGGACAACCAGGGGTCAACAGTTTTGTGCTTATGGATCACCTGGAATTTTTGGCTGGTTCTTTGAAGCTGCATGGCAGAGTCTGGGGAAGGAAATCTGAAGTTGCTCTCACTCAAGCAAAAAACTTAGAAAAGGGATCCAGGAAGAAGCAGCTGCCTTTCTTTAATTTCCCAGTCCCCTAAAAATCCATTACAGCCTATTTCAGTTGAGAGTTTCCTTCTATCTGGCCACAGGGGCTCTGAAAATCAAGGAAATCAAAACCCCTTCATACAGGGCAGTGCAGTGAATCAAAGTGGTGCTGCACCTCCTGGGCAGCTTCACCCTCGTGCTGAGCTCCCAGAAAACCCAATTCCAGGGAATGGCACAAGCACCTGATTCACACTGACCTTTCAGTTCAAGGGACAGTCACGTGCAACAACCTGACTTGAAATAATCCTGCCCAAAAGTGACTGCAGGAGCAAATGTGGGGGTAGAAATTTATTCATTAATCAGTTGTGAGGAAAGGAACGCTTGTTTTCCAGGATGGTTATTGCTGTGCTGAGCAGGAGGACAGAGGGCTGGCTTTGCATCCCCCAAATGATTCTGGGGGGAGCACTGAGCCATCACACACCAACCAACAGTCACAAGAGGAATAAATAATAGCTTTTGAAAGAAAAAAACAACAAAATGTGTAGGTCTGGAGGCAAATGTGGGCAGAAGCAGCTGCTGCTCCCAGCACTCACCTCTACCAAGCGCCCGATGTTGGCTATGTGGGGAGAGGAGTCACTCACAGTCTCATCCTTCTCCATCTGGAAAGGGAAGACACAGAGCCATCAAAACCAGGGAAATCAGGTGTGGCAGCACCCAGGAGGTGGGGCCCAAAGATCCTTCTGCTGTGCCAACAGCCCAGGAACCTGCTGAGACACTCCCACCAGCCCAGGGTGCTCCAAGCCCCATCCAACCTGCCCTTGGACACTCCCAGGGATGGGGCAGCCACAGCTGCTCTGGGCAGCAAACACAGTGACCTGGAGAGAGGAAAAGTCACTCCCAGAAACCCAGAGCAACATTCAGGAACAGCCCAAGTGGGAGCCTTGAACAGAGCTGGGCACAGTCAGGAAAGGCAAAGGTGAGTTTTTCCAGATAGTCTTGACAAAGACAACAAGCCCATCCGTGTGGGATGCAGAGCAACAACATCTCACTGGCAGGAAGGGGCAGCAGAGAACTGCTATTCCAGGATTCTTATTCCAGCTCCAAGCTCAGCTCCACCACGTGGCATTCCCAGGGCTATTCCTGCCCACCAAGTCAATCGTTCCATCAGCACTCAAAAAGCACCCCATTTGCAGCCACGGGGGCCAAACTGGTTTCAAAGTGATGGCTCTCCCCAGACTTCCCTCTCCAAGCACTGAGAGGTTCCCTCTGCCATCAGTCTGGAAGCCAGGATATGACCAAGCTTGTGAGCACTTCAAAAGCTTCCTCTGGAACGCAGGGATGTCTGCTGTTCACATTTCAGCAGCAAAGGTGCTCAAGTTAAACGCTGAGCTGACCAAACCCATTCACCACAGACAAAATAATTCCAGGCCAGCACTGCTGCTGCCAAGGTGAAGCTGCAACGTGCCATTCAAGAGGTAACTAAACCCTGGGTTTGGGGGCTACGTTTGCTGCACATCAAGAAGCTCAAATAAGACCTGGTGGGCTCAGGGGATGTGGCAAACTGGATTCAGGGCACAGGACAAGCCTTGCACTCTGAGTTCAGCCCAGCTGCCCCTGCCCACCCTGCACACAGCAGGACCACAGTCCTGTCCCACTGAGCCTCCTGTGGCACCCACACCCAGCAGATCCCATCCCATCCCATCCCATCCCATCCCATCCCATCCCATCCCATCCCCAGGCTCTGACCTGCCCCTCCAGCCTGCAGTGTCTGTGCAGGGGCTGAGCACCAGCAGTGGCTGGAAAGGGGCCCTGCCTTTAATGCCTCCCATCTGAAGTCAATGTTCTGCTGCAAAACGATGACAGAGCAGGATCCTCCCCACTCAGGCTCCCAGAGAGGAAGTCAAACTAAACAAGGCCCAGCAGCTGAGGCCAAGGTGTACTGAGGACACCCATTCTCCACAGGCTCTTGTTTGCCTTGGCTCAGCTCGTGCTCCAGGAGGCCGTGGCCAGAGTCGAGCCCTTGGCCTGCACTTCACAGCTCTGAGCTCAGTATTAGCCAGGCCTGGGATTAAAGATTTGTCGGGGTCACCATAACTCGGGTGTAATTACTGCAAATATTTTAGAAGAGTCAGAAAGAAAAAAAAAAAAAATGGCTCAAAACTGTCTCCAGATGCCTTTTTCCTTCCTCTGCTTTTCCATCAGCTCCTTCTGTGAGTCAACAATGACGTGGAAAGAAAAATCCCCCAGGCAGGCTCTGCAGGACTAACCCAATTCCAGTCCCTCTCTGCCATCACAGCCCCTTCTTGCCTCGGCCTGGCTCAAACCTGCACGAAACCAGGAGGTTTTTAACAGAGTCTGCTTTGTCCTTTGTATGGAAAAGCCTCCCTCTGCCCTGGGAAGGCTCATAAAGGAGTTTCAGCTGCTGCCAATCTCCCCAGTCGCTCCTGACCTTACAATGTGCCTCCTGTCCCACAGGGTTTATGACTCTGCCCGAGTCACTGACTCCCAGAGCTGGGGCAGCCCCAAAGGCAGGTGGGCTGGAGGGGCAGCAGCTCCTTCCCCCAGGGAAGTGCAGCCCAGGAGATCCTGCAATTCAGCAGCACTGCCTGAATTCCCATCAGTCTGGCACCTTCCTGGGGAAACACAGCTCTCAAGAGGAAGTCAAAGTAATTAACACTGGCACAAAACCCCTAAATGTTTAGATTTATCTTTTTTTTAAGGTGGTTTTTTTTTTTTTAATCAGTGTCTTGCTACTGCAGAAGGAAAACATTAAAGAAGGATACTAAAAATAACCCCAAAAGTTTAGAAGATTTTTTTTTGTTTGTTTTTTAGATTTTTTTAAATTAGTGTCCTGGTACTGCAGGAGGAAAACACTCAGGAAGACACTAAAAGCAAACTGGTGTGTTTAAGGACAGGAGAATCCTGCAGTCAGGTTTGCTCACAGGGGTTTAGCTGGCTCTTAAAAGAGAGACGTAACAAAAGAGGTCACCCTGTATCTTTTACAATCCTACTGGAATCTTCCAGTGAGAAAGTGGGCAAATCCTACAGATAAAAAACACCTGCAACACAGAGGGGAGTATAAAACTTTAGGGATACCCAGCGACTCAAAAGCAAGTCTAAACTCCTGCTGGCCGTCTCGTATTTTTAATTGCAATTAACTGCATATTTTTATCTGCTGCCAAGCAGAGTTCAGGGGGCCTTTCTGGCAATTGCACACTGCATTTACCCTGTCACTGGGCTGCACAACAGCAGCAGGAGGGGAGATGTTTATCCCCCCAGCTCCCAGACTGAGCTCTCTGGGGCTCCTGGGTGTGCAGACGAGGAGAGGCAGCCCTGGGTGTGCCCAGGGCACAGACATACCTGCCTGGTCAGGCTCCCTCCCAGGTTCATGGTGCCAGAGCCAGTTTTGTTAGTCTGCAGCCACAGCATCACTGTGGAGGTCAGCTTGTAATGAGCAGTGCGGCCACTGGATTTCTCCTGGCAGTGGAAGGAGAGCAAAAAGGGACACAGAAGGTTAAAATCCCCCCCAAAAACCTGGCCTGGCAGACCCCACCAGCAACTAAAGTCTCACCCCACTCACATAACACAGGCTGTGTCTTAAGAACAACTCTAAGCGTGCACATTCTTCTAATTTTCCAAAGCAAACCCAGTTAGAGCAATTTACCCTCCTATTACCTTGTTTTTATTACCTAATTAGTGATATTTATCTGTAGACCTTTATGTTTAAAAAAAAAAGAAGTAATCTCATGATCACAAGCACAGAAAGCAACATACCTTCAATTCTTCTGGGATTCTTTCTGATTACAGCCCTGACTTATCTCCATCCAAACTGCCTCGGGGCATTCTCAGAAATTAACAGGGGAAAGAGGTTTACAGCCCTGCCACAATATTGCATTGTTCAGGGAACACCTGTGCTCCTTAATTGTGTGGGTTTGTTTTCAGTGGGGTGTATCAGCTGCCCCAGAGGCTGTACCTGAACCTCCACCACGTGGATGGAATCCCAGCATCCCTTAATCTTCTTTGATCCATCTCCAGCTTTCTTAATGAGGATCACCCCGGCAAAGCCATGATCCAGATCCCAGAGGTAGACAGAGGAGACTCCCCCTTCGAAATACCTGTGGGATGAAACCCAAGAGGAATGTTAAAAGCAAGCAGGGCCCAAGCCAGAGTCAGGTAGCAACAATAATCTGCCATCAGCAGGATTTCTGTGTCCTAATAAAGGTTATTTTTTGCTTTTAAGACAGCACAGCCTCACCAGTTCCACACCCAGACACACACAGCAGTTCCAACCACTTTACAATGCAGAGACTTTAATTACAAAACCCCCTGTACATTTCTCCAAAGGAGAATAAAAGCAGAGCTGGGTAGAGATTTCTACAGGGCTCAAGCAAACAATTCCTCTGATTCCAATTAACCACAACAGCTGGTAAAAGCACGAGCTACAAAGTGGGCTGAGTAAGGCTTTATTTTACAGTTTGCTCTTTTTTTTCCCCCCTTTTCCCTTTGCTATTGGCAAAGTCTGGAAGTTCTTTACAACGAGGTTCACTAATTAGGACAAAAGGGAGCAAGTGAGTAGCTTTCTGTTGCTGCCTCCAAAGCCTGTGTGAAGCTGATTTATTGATTCCTGCACAGGGATCTCAGGAATGAAGGGATGTGTTGGGGTTTCATTATTCCAGCCTCACCTACGGGACACAACAAGCCAGATTTGCCTTAATCTCAGGTTTCTGGGAGCTGAAAGCACACCCAGCAAACCAGCAAAGCAATGCCACCTGCAGTGCCCCACTCCCTCTGCATGGCACCAGAGCTGGGCTCCTGCCACGCCAGGTGGGAAATGCACCTTCAGATAATGGTCAATAACCCAACTCTGCTGGGAGAAAGATGCAAAAGGAGCGATTTTGGCCTCTAGGAAACCGGAACTGGAACCCACAACGTTCCACTGCTTGCATTCTCCGGGTACCAAACAGCCCTGAGGAGGATCCAGGAACAGGGAATGCTCTTCCACGGCACACAACTCTCAGATCTCAGGGATGAACTCGCAGAATGGAGTGAAAGGAGACACAGCAGATCATCAGGGATGGTGGGGTTTGGTAGTCACACATTTGCCACTGCCTGGAGCAGAGCCAGAGCTCAGCAGCCAAAGGCATGAGGAGCTGCCAGGGCTGAGAGTTCCCAGCAGCTCAAACTGGCCCACGTTCCTGCCTCTGACTGTCACACAGAGCTGCAGCTGACCACGTCCCTCCCCTTCTGTCCAACCTTCCCACTCTGTGCTCCCCTCCTTCCTAAGCACAGCCTGTGAGTGCCACTGAAAATTCAACTTTCTGTGCATTTTGGACATCATGTCTTAGACTGAAGCACTGTGGATCCAAGGGCACTTCCCTAAGTCAGGGGAAAAGCCACTGGGAAGTGAATGCAAATAACACAAGTAACTCCCAGCACATCCTCTGCACTTACAGACCACTCCAGTCACAGTCACCAAACAGAGCCCCAATTCCCTTTAATTCCAGGCACCCAAGTGTATCCCCAAACCAATGCTGACCTCAGGAAGGGGAAACAACTTCACATCAAGTCCCCACACCGTTTTATTTGCACTGGGTGGCTTTGTGGGCGGTTCAGTGACCAACACAAACCATCCTAAGCCATTTGTGAAGCCACTGACAACACAGCCCTGGGAAAGGAGAGCCCTTTGCTCCCCAGCCAGAGCAACCTCAGCCCACCAAACCAACAAACACCCTTTTTACATCCCCCGGGGGATTCACAGGTGGATTTTGCTCGAACAAGTTAATGGCAATTCCAGTCCTGCAGCAAATCTCAGTTCCAAGTCTGACCCTTCCTTTCAAAGGCCAGAGAGCAGCAGTTATTGTCCATTTTCAGACCAAGACTGCCTAAAAATATATACATAATATGGTCTTCTTAATACACAGGATAAGTGAACTCCCTCAAAATGCCCTGGCAGCCCCTGAGAACATTACAGAGTGTGCAGACAGTTCCCCCATTACCCACTTTACGACCTTCCTACGAGCACGAAACGTTAATTAAGAGAGGGACCGAAACAAGGCTTTGGGAAATTTATTCTTACCTACTGTACTTTGATCCTGATGACATGAAACAGGGGGGGAAAAAATCATTTTTATGTGGTTCACCTTTATGAGATTTTACATAAAGGCTTTTGTGGGTATTTTAAGAATGTGCTAAAATGTTGTCTGAAACCACATAAAACCCCGTGAAGAACCTCCCGCCAGAACCAACAGCTCACACATGGAAACACTTCCAGTGGCCTTTGTGTGTTTAATGAATCAAATATAGTATTAATATTGTTTTAAACACCAACATGCCATTTCAATAAAGCTGCTCCTGCCACGGCCAGAGCCGGTATCTGGAGGCTGGAACAACAATGCCAGTGATTGAGCCCGGATGGATCCAAGGGATTTGTGTTACCCAAAGCCTGCCCTGTGCTTTAGCACTGTGGAGTCCCTCCCAAAATTCACTGCTCCTTCACAGGGAGGAAAATACATATCCTTGATCACCACGTTAGATTTCACCTTCCCCCCCACTAAAATGGCATTTCTGAGCCCAGGAAAGGCGTGTTTGGAGAGGGGAATGTTCCCTGAAACCTGCTTTGTTCAAGAAAAATAAAGAGGTGCCAGGGGTTAATTGGCTGTTCCATAATAGAAAACGGGATGACAGACAGATTGGGAGGAATTTAAATCCACATTCATGAACTTGGATTTGCTGCAGGAAGGCTGGACCAAGCCCAAGAAACCCCCTCACCACAGACTAATATGCAGCACTTATTAAAATCCAAGCAGGAGAGGTACCAGGTTGGAAAAGGTTCCAGGAAGGCATAAAGTGGGATCTCCTCTGTTAAAGTGGATGGGCAGAGCAGGGCACAGCCCCAAAGGCACAGCAGGAGCTGCAGCAAAACACTTGGAAAGCACCACAGAGGTCCTGGATTGAACGTCCCTTTCCTGGATGGCCAGTTCTGGATGTCTCTGCTCGTGGAGAATCATCCTCCTGCACAACAGCAGCTGGAAAAGGCAACCTGGCTTTTTTGGAAGCTGCAGTCACAGAATTGTTATGGCTGGAAAGGATCTTAGAGATCACTGAGTCCCATCATCAATCACCACTGTGCTCACCACTAACCCACGTCCCCAAGTGCCACATCCACGTGTTTCCTGCACACTTCCAGGGGTGGGGACTCCTCCACCTCCCTGGGCAGCCCATTCCCATGATTTACAACCCTTTCCAAGAACACTTTTTCCTCACATCCAATCTAAACCTCCCCTGGAACAACCTGAGGCCGTTTCCTCTCCCCTGGGAGCACAGCCTGACCCCCACAGTCACTACAAGAGGCCCTCCCTGAAGAATCCAAGGAATCAGCAGATGCTTTTGGGATGTACAAGAGGCCTGAGGGGGCAGGAACTCATCCTGGGGCACCTCAGAAACATCCAGAGGGGCTGCAACAAGGACAGCAATTGCAGGCAAAGCAGTCACTGCCCTTCTGCCCAAGGACACGGATCAATCCAGGATGTTTCAACCAGGACCAGTCTGGGCTTACCTACAGACCAAAGTTTGTTATAGAACAATGCAAACCATCATTTTGTGGTTGTCATACCCCTTTATTAACAACCAAAACACTGCTAAAGGATATCACAGCTGGGCTGGAAGGACCTTAAGAGGTCAGACAGACCAAGTGACATCCCTGTCCCCTCCAAGGGCAGCCCCTGTTCTTCCATCTCTGGGAAAATCCTTTTATGAGGCTGCCCAGGAAGGTGCCCAAAGGGCACAAAGCCCAAGACCATCATCCCCCCTCCTTGCAGAACTCAGAACAGCAGCTCCCTCACAACCAGCTCCGGTTTCAATGTCATGATCAACCACTGCAGTTTTACGCCCCTTGCTCCTCACCCGCAGAACTCCTGGAAAAAAGCTGCTTTACACAAAAAATGTCACACTTAACACTGACCTACTTTACCAACCCAAGAATAAAAGAAAACATTGAAGCTGAGAGGGATCCAAAGCTTTATGGAGTGTTTGAAGTCGAAGCGGGTGGAGACACGGGATGGAAACTCATCTGAGGAGCCCGAGTTGTATCCATGAAACAGGAGCTGTGGCCACCACAAGGCTGGCACTTCCAGAGGGATGGGACAGGGCAGGAACCCCCAGCCTGCAGCACAGAGCTCAGCAAAGGGGGACACACCAACCCCTCTGCTTTGCCACCGGCTTTCCTGATCCCTCTCTGCTCCTCCCCAGCCCCACAAACGGATCCTGGATGGGGAAAATGAGTTTCCACCACCCGGCAATAAAACCGAGCTCTGCCTTTCAATTCCACTTCAGAACCAAATCACTCATCCATAAAAACACTGGTGGATTTTCCAGTAAGTAGCTGAGAGCCAGAGACAAAAAGTCTGTGGCTTCTGGCTCTCCCAACCCCCTGATGGCCGAAGTACCAGCACCTGGAACCTCAGCCTGGCCATGCAAACCTTCCAAAGGGCTCCACAGGGTTTCAAACTGGCTCCTCTAAAGCTGAAAAACAGATTTTCTTCATTCCCTAAAGGTCACAGAGTTGTTTCTTCCAGCTACAGAGGTTCAGCATAGAAAGGGAAACGTGTCCAGCTATTCAGATCACCAGATTTCCAAGAAAACCGGCATTTAAAGATCCTACCCCAAAGGAAAACAGTGAGCATTCAGCTACACGTTTTCACAGGAGTGACAATGACTAGAGTCATACTCTGAGCAGCTGGTGTGTAACAGCAACCCAAAACATTCCCTAAAGCACGAGGTGAGGCAGCAAACATCCCAACTGTTATGGAAAACAGGTGACTGGAATGGCAAGAGACACAGCTCTGAGTCCTCCCCCTGTCTCTGCAGCCTCTCCCCCCTCAAACCAGCACAGGAATCACAACAGAAACACGAAGGAAGTGGCAAATCTCAGCAACCCCCCTCCCACCAAACCCAAGCCAGGAAGTGTTCAACAAATCCCCTGCAATCCCAACACCTCAGGTGAGGGGAAACAAACCCTTCAGGAGATCAGAGCTGTCCCTAAATAATCCTGCTGCCTGCACCCTCCACCCAGCTTTTGATGAGCCTCCTCATTAGCCTGCTCTTTGATGGAAGGTTGGTCCCAGCAACAAAGCAGGATGTGCCACCTCTCCCACTGCTGTGAGTCCAGAGGATTCGGAATCCCTCTCTCCTCCTCTGGTCCCAGAAGCACAACTGGGTAACACCCACAGGCTTCAAACGTCTTGAAATGTTGTGCACCCCACTGGATGAACACAGCCCGAATCGTGCCTGGGGGCTCTGCACAGGTATTTTACAGGAATTCTTTCCAGCACACACAGGTGCAAAAACCCCTGGAGCAAACATACCAATCCAGTTAGGTATGTGTAACTTCAATGCCAGTTGTACTTAAAAGCAACATCTGGCCCACGGTGGGATGACTCAAACTGTGCAGCAGAGTTCTGAAGTGGAGGAACTCTGCAAGGAAGGAAAGCAGTACCCAAACAATGGGATCCTGAGGGCTGAAAAGCTCCCAGAACCTTCCATTTTGTGCTTTCCAGCACCTTCCATTGTTTAATGAAAACACATTTTCCTCCCCATCCAATTGCTCTTGGCAGAAAGCAAGGACCAAATCCCACCTGGAAAGAGCCCCATTAGCCCCCCTAATGTCACTGTAACATGGCCAAAGGAGTAACTGGTTCATCAGCCACCAGGAAGCCCCAAACTGCTTCCAAAATCCTTCCCTGTGCCCATCCTTGGGCCAGCACAGACAGCCCAGAGCTTCCCCCACCCACAGCCTGGCACCTTCCAGCTGGAATTCAAACATGAGGAGGGCAGAAGACAGCAGGAATCTTCTATGAGGGGTGAGTTTGGTGAAGTCTGCGCAGGCTGCACGTCTCATGTGCACATCATTTCTTCTGACAGGCTCGTCTCAGATACCCCACAAAGCTGTTTGAGCCACTCTGCCCTTCAATACCCATGGATTTGTGAGAGCATGAGGAAAATTCCTGGACATACAACACAATGCACTGCCAGAGACAACCAGCTCAAAAATTCCAGATCCCAGTGAACTGATGTTCTGAAATTTAGCCCCGTTTCAAAATCTTTCCACATCTAGTTCACCACCAGCCTGTGGAAAGACTCCCAGCCTGTGAGTGATTTCTTACTGGGGATTTCAAGCCTTCAGAGAGTGGTAGCTGAGGATAGTGCTGCATCACCAGTGCTGACCTCCTAATCCAAGCCTTCCCTCTGCAGTGTTCAGATTTTATGTAATCACAGAGAACCGTGGGAACCCAGGGGAAAAAACTCCTCCTCCTCCTCCTCCCCCACCCAGCACCTCCGATTCAGGAGACAAGAATGCAGAGTGTACAAAATGAAGCACCCAAAAGGATAAAAAAAATCAGATGAAAAGCAACTGATTCAGTTCTCCAGCATGACAGAAGCAGGTGTAAAGCAACTAATTCAGTTTTCCAGTGCATTTGTTTGCTCCAATCTGTGTCACAGACACCAAGAGCTTCACTCTTAACTCTGGTTTCAGTGCTGAGCTGCCCATGGGTGTCGAGGAGGGGATGCCAACACCGCTCTGTTTACCCTTCCATCTAAATAATTCCCTTGGGAAAACACCCTGGCTGTGAGTTTAAAAGCACCCACACACACATGAAAGCAGGGAAGGTCTTGGTGGTTTAGCTCTGTCTGAGGAGATTTCACCTCGTCCTTATCGGCCTGACCCCGAGGCAAGAATCTCCCCGATGACATAATCCTGATGTCACACCCTGTTGTGCAAAGCCCCAGCCAGCAGGGAGATGGAAAGGCAGGTTTCCTTAGTGCTGGGATGCACAACAAATGCATCTGGAGTCAATCTGCAGGGCCCTTGCTGTGGAAGCCCCAGGAACTCCCGTGGCCAGGAGAAAGGGCTGGGCCAGTAATGAGGAACAGGCAATAAAGGCACTTCAAAGCTTGCCACGGGTTTCTAGTTTAGGCAGACTGGGTTTACATCTAAACACGGGCACAAGGCTTCAATAAAAAGCTCACAGCTGCCTAAACACTTGGTGAGCTCCAAGCCCTGTCCAACCTGGTCTTGGACACTTCCAGGGATGGGGCAGCCACAGCTTCCCTGGGCAACCTGTGCCAGTGCAGGAGGTGCTGAAACCAAACCCACAGCTCTTCCACCTGGTGCTCTCCTGTATGTGGTGGAGTCAGAGCCGTTCCATGCACAAAATGAACCAAATCTGGTCAAACAGATGAACAAAGCAATTGCTAGAAACCCTGACAGGAGTGCAGAGTATTTCCTGAACTGCCATGAACTCCACTAAGAGGATCTCGTGGACAAGGGATATGCAAAGGCAGGGAAGGAGAAATTAGATGACACTGGAGCAGCACTCTGGAACAAGTTACAGCCCTAGGGCAGCACTAATTGAGATTTCCATCTTTTTCTTATAAAGACAAGTGGATGAAGGGGTGGTTCAGGCACAGAGTCCAAAATCAAGAAAGAAGAAAGGTAAAACCAGCTCCAGAGGGCCACCCAGCAGTTTAAAGGTAAAACCAGCTCCAGAGGGAAAGCCACCCAGCAGTTTAAAGGTAAAACCAGCTCCAAAGGGAAAGCCACCCAGCAGTTTAAAGGTAAAACCAGCTCCAAAGGGAAAGCCACCCAGCAGTTTAAAGGTAAAACCAGCTCCAAAGGGAAAGCCACCCAGCAGCTCACAGGCCATCAGAACACACTTGGTACAGGGCTCAGTGGCAGTGAGTCAGAGTCACAGTGAGACAGCCCTGGAGCTCAGCAAAGCAAGGCTGTTCCAGGAGATTAAACACAAGAACTAAACATAAAAGTTTAAAGTCAGCCCTGAGCGCTCTGAAAACCAAAGGGCAAACTCATCTGTCACTGGGACTTCATGGCAGTACCCAGACAAGCTGCTCAATCCACAAATTCCTGAGGCAGCACACAGGAGTTCCTGCTGCCTTCCCTTCCCTTCCCTCCTCCAGCTGAGCAAGGGATGCTCAGTTTGGGTTCCATCCACCCTGCAAAGGGCCCTGCAGATGCTCAGCTGGCAGGGCTGCACCACCCCAAAGCAGAGTGAGTGACTGTGCTGGCCCAGATTCCAATCAAAACTCAATAATAAAAGGATTACACGCAACAAAAACATTTCAGAGGTCAATCCTCTCCCAGACCTCCTTCCGCTCCCACCAAATTCCGAGTCCAGAGCTCTAAGAGAACAAACTGAAAATGGATCAACATCAAAACACGGGCAGAAGCAGAAGTTCAAAAGGCTTCATCACTTCCTCTGTTGAGGGAACTCAAAACCTTAATCAATACAAACATTTTCGGGAGCACAACGATTAAGATGAGAGTGTTTTATCTTTTTTTAAAGCTGTTAAAAACCAAAAGCGCCAATAAATCCAATTTAAGCCAAGAAAAAGAGAGGAGGAATAGCTTTCTAAATACATGTCAGCTTACTAAACCAGTCCAAAGTTGCCAAAACTCATCCTGTTCGTAGGCAGATCAGCAGCATCCTTCCCCAGGGAGGTCTATTTAATCACTTCAGAAATTATTTCTTCCAGACAACAAAGAGCCATTAGATTACTTAATTAAAGCCCTGATTATCTCCAACCCAAAACAAGGGAAGGCAGGATCTAAAATAGAAGAGATTTAAGCAGATGCCCTGGTGCTCATTACGCTTTGATTTCAATCAAGTGCACACACACGTCAAGGAAAGGGCAATAAATTACAACCATGTGTGGGAAGAAATTATCTCCACGATATTGGAAGTGGAAAGCCAAGGCTCTGACTGAGTGGTGTAAGATATTAGGCTTCCATCTGGGAATAATAACCTACTGAACAAAAACATACCAGGGCATTAGCTTGCAGGCAGTGTCTGAGTTAAACCTGGCAGCAGGAGACCCAAATGGAACAGTTGTTCTTTGGGAAAGCAACAGGGATTTTGGTAAAACAGAGAGCCCAGAAATATGCCTGTTGTGGAACTGAAACCTGGGGTGACTCCTCTCTAACCCAAGGAGACATGAATATGCCTCCAGCAAGAGAAGGTGGGAAACTCCAGAGATGCTGAGAGGCAGCTTGCACTAAAACAGACACTCAGGAACGAGCCAGCACTCCTTACCAGGCACTGAAATGTGTCCTCTCCAGTTTCCATGATTTTAAAGGATTCCCTGCAATATTACAGGACTCCTCCAAACTTGTTTTCACACTGCAGTCACTCGGGGCACTGACCACTGGAGACAAAACCAGGCTTTGAGGTGCCCAGCAAGCAAATCCGAATGGATAAACTCACACAGACTGCTCACAAATCCACCCCAGGCTGTTCTCCCTGCAAACCCCCCTGGCAGCAGGTGCCAATCCCTTGGGAAATGGCAGAGACAATGCCATGACTCAGGGAACGGAGGAGGAGACTCCACCACACCTGACTGAGAGAGGGATCTAAAAAGGAACAGTGTGTGGGCCCTGGGAATGGCAGGAGGGAAAACTCTATCCGTGCTTCTCTGAGCTTAAAGGGGGAGATCACCCAGAGGGGGCCTGGGCCACTCGTGGAGAGCAGAGTGGGAGCAGCAGATACTCTCAGAAGTTCTTATTTATCTACAGAACACTTTCCTCCCCCACTCCCTGCTGGAATGACCAGGATAAGATGTGTGTTAAAGCTGAGCAGTGAAGTCAGGCAGGCTCAGAGAGCACCTGTCCTGGGAGGGAAGGCTGGGAGAACTGGGATTGTTCTGTCTGGGAAAAACAAGGCTTAGGGGTGACCTGACAGCCCCTTCCAGCACCTGAAGGAACCGACAGGAAAGATGGAGAGAGACTATTTAGGAGGGCCTGGAGAGACAGGACAAGGGGAATGGCTTCCCACTGCCAGAGGGCAGGGATAGATGGGATATTGGGAAGGAATTCTTCCCTGTGAGGGTGGGCAGGCCTTGGCACAGGGTGCCCAGAGAAGCTGCCCCATCCCTGGAAGTGTCCCAGGCCAGGTTGGATGGGACTTGGAGCACCCTGGGTGAGTGTGGAAGGTGTCCCTGCCCATGGCAGATTAGTTTCCAGACCATGGGAATTACATCCCTGCCACTGCCATCTCGTTCCCACCACAACCCACCCCAGACTCCCACGTGGCTCCAGCAGCTGCTGTGTGAGGAATTGCTGCAGACATTGCCAACCTGGCATGTTGGCAAGAGCAGCACTGGGAGAAGCTGCCACTTGTTACACCCTCTGATTTTCCCCCCTCTCTGATCTCCAGGTAAAAAACTGTGCTGTCAAAACACAAAAATCCAACTGTGCTATCAAGGAAACTGCAGAGCCCAACTGCAAGAACTGAACTCTGTTTCTCTCCACATCTCTGTTGCAGGCAAAGTCCAAGCCATTCCCAGCTCCAAGCACGACACCGAGGTGAAGTTTGCAAATCCTTGCCACAAATGCCACGATTTTCACAGTGCTCAGCAAAACACAAGCCACCCTTGCTCCCTCTTTCTCACCCGTTTGTGAGATCATAACTGGCAGCAAAATGTTCTGTGCTGACAGATGAGTTTATCTAGGCTGGTGCTGCCTCTGTCCTTCGTGGCTGCTGCCACCAAATGGATCCCTCCCATGGCCTGCCTATAAAACTTGCACAGAGCAACTGAGAGATGAAATTTAGTACAATCTCACCTTTCTTTTTCCACATAATACATTAAAATTACCGCTGTACCCCAAGCTGAGCAGGGCTCAGCAGCCTCCCCTCCCTCAGAGTAACCTGCCCCCTGCTCTCCTCTCAGCAAAACAGAGCTTTTTAAAGAAGTTATTGTATCCAGCCATGACTTCACGGTCATCTGAGCAGAGTGGGATTTAAACAGACAACCCTGGTTCCATAAACCTCCTCATTTTCATCTTAGGGTATTAAAAACTTATTGGTCCTGGTCTGTTCTGCATCTGGGGAGTAACTGCAAACTTGGCTTTGCTGAATAGGCAAAATTCCTTTCTTCCAGTCAGTTCAGATACCAGCAGCAACTGCTACTTACAGGAGAAGCTGGATGGCTATGAAAACAATGCCTGGAAAGAAGTGAAAATGTGATACCTGTAACAAAAGTGTGACCATTACACATTTGGACAGGCTGCACTTACAGCAAGCCACAAAATCCAGCAAGGAAAGTTTCCTTTGATGAGCTACATCCAAGGGTGTGTTTTATCTCCAGTTTTGGGGGGCCTGAAGCAGCAAAGAAGTTTGTTCACCTTGTTCATGCTGTCAGACACCTCCACAGAGGAAGCATCTCAGTACTGGGCAAACTCAGCCGTTCATTTTGCTCTTCAACACCCCCTTGCTGTTCAGGTTTACTATTCCCACCCCAGCACAGTCTGCAGATACAACAGCTACACCTGATCACACCTCAACACCCTGGATGAACTGCACTGCAAGACCAGTACAGTCCCCATTTTCACAAAGGTTGTTCACCAGACAAACCACCCAGACAGTTTCCTACTGCTGCTTTAAAAAAGCCTAATCTACATTTATCTTACACATCTCTATTAATTCCTTTGCCTTGCACCTCTTTAACAAGGCAGGGCTTAAACCAAGCATCCTGCAGCAGGAGAACATTAATCCCTGTCCAACTCCTGCATTTCAGTGTTCATTTCCCTGAAAGATGTGAGAGTTGCTGCTGAATATATGGATTTTTTTTGAGAGCACAGCCTTGAGGGAATGGAAAACGCAGATGGTTCAAGACTGAGCTTCAAGATCAAAGAGAAGACGGGTCACTCCAGGACAGAGACACCATCAATCTGTTAGAGGGAGGCAGGGAAGCCCCTCAGCATCTGCCTCGAGCATCAGCTGACATATCTGATCATGTTTGGGATCATTAAAGCAGAGGATCTCCCCTCCTCCTACCCCCTGGGGCAGTGACCACGTGTCTGCTGAGGGGAATAAAGACAGAGAGGGCTCTGGAGGGTAGAACTGACATACAAGTCTCTGTACTGGTCAAAGGCATTGTTGGCTTCCACCTCCAGCTTGCGCAGGCGAGCCGATGGCATGGCACCGTCCTCCAGGGGAGGGTCGTACTTGTTGCTCCATGGAGACCTGCCAAGAGACCAGGGAACACAGTCAGAGCAGGGAAAACACAGCCCAGACAACAAGGCAAACTCTGGTCAGGGCTCCAAACCTGCCACAGCTCTCAGGACGAGGCTCTCAGGGACAGGGTGGGGTTGTTGGGGTGTCTGTGCAGGGCCAGCAGTGGGACCGGATGGTCCTCGTGGGTCCCTTCCAGCTCTGCAGAGATATTTTGTGGCTCTGAAGGGTTTAATATTGGTGGGTCTGGCCTGATTTGCAGATGTTGAGCTTCCAAAAAAAGCCAAAAGGTGCCCAGAGCAGCCTACCTGTAAGAACTGTACCCTCAACAGCCAGCAGGACTCGATGGCCCTTGGGGGGTCCCTTCCAGCCTTGGCATATTCTGCAATTCCAAACACTGGGAAAAGGGGCCACTGACCCTCAAAGCTCACCTGGGAACACTCCCTGGCCTCAGGTTTCTCTACATAAATAATCACTCTTGGCTCTGAATCTATTCCCTCTTAAATATTCAAAAACAAGGCCTCAGCTGTTCCACATCAACTATATAGAACTATTTTCATGCAAATTCATTAATAATAAAATTACTGTTTTAAAATACTGATGTTTTAATAAGAAAAATAAGGGTTTTTTTGGATCTGACACTGTGTGAGCCAAACACTGCTCTCCTACAATTAAGGCCCAAATTCTCCTCCACTATTTTGCATTAAAATAAACTCTACCTTTAGCACAATGTTAGGAAACCCTTTGAACAGCCTGAAGGATTTAAGAGGGTCTGTAAAGCTGCAGGTTTTACTGTGATTTCTGCAGGTGTGCAAGAGGTTTTTCGT
The DNA here is from genome assembly GCA_013400415.1 of Scytalopus superciliaris. NCBI lineage: Eukaryota > Metazoa > Chordata > Aves > Passeriformes > Rhinocryptidae > Scytalopus > Scytalopus superciliaris. The sequence continues at coordinate 141,956 of VXBX01006312.1, forward strand.
ACTCTTAATGAAACATTTGGTATTAAAAGATTAATGGAACCCTTTGCCCATCTGTTTGAGGCCTTCATTAATTCCCACACTGGAAATCTGCATTTTGCTTTTCCTTTCCCCTCGGGATAACCAACCTGCTGGGCTGCAGGAAGGCACTTCCACCCCTGCACCTCCTCACTTTTCCAAGCCCCCCAGCCAAGTCTGAACGCCAATCCTGTGGAAGGGTTTTCCCTCGGGAGCTGTTTGTTCCTCATTCTTTGGGAAGGGACCTGGGGGGGCTCAGCCTGGAGAAAAGGAGGCTCAGGGGGGACCTTCTGGCTCTCTGCAATTCCCTGATGGATCCAGGGGAGGGCTGGGCTCTGCTCCCAGGGAACAGGGCATGGGATGAGAGGGAACAGCCTCAGGCTGTGCCAGGGCAGGGGCAGGGGGGACATGAGGAGGAATTTCTCCATGGAAAGGGTGGTCAGGCATTGGAAGGGGCTGCCCAGGGAGGGCTGGAGTGCCCACCCCTGGAGGTGCCCAAGGCAGGACTGGCCGTGGCACTCAGAGCTCTGGGCTGGGGGACAAGGTGGGCATCNCGATGGCCCTTGGGGGGTCCCTTCCAGCCTTGGCATATTCTGCAATTCCAAACACTGGGAAAAGGGGCCACTGACCCTCAAAGCTCACCTGGGAACACTCCCTGGCCTCAGGTTTCTCTACATAAATAATCACTCTTGGCTCTGAATCTATTCCCTCTTAAATATTCAAAAACAAGGCCTCAGCTGTTCCACATCAACTATATAGAACTATTTTCATGCAAATTCATTAATAATAAAATTACTGTTTTAAAATACTGATGTTTTAATAAGAAAAATAAGGGTTTTTTTGGATCTGACACTGTGTGAGCCAAACACTGCTCTCCTACAATTAAGGCCCAAATTCTCCTCCACTATTTTGCATTAAAATAAACTCTACCTTTAGCACAATGTTAGGAAACCCTTTGAACAGCCTGAAGGATTTAAGAGGGTCTGTAAAGCTGCAGGTTTTACTGTGATTTCTGCAGGTGTGCAAGAGGTTTTTCGTGCTCTTAATGAAACATTTGGTATTAAAAGATTAATGGAACCCTTTGCCCATCTGTTTGAGGCCTTCATTAATTCCCACACTGGAAATCTGCATTTTGCTTTTCCTTTCCCCTCGGGATAACCAACCTGCTGGGCTGCAGGAAGGCACTTCCACCCCTGCACCTCCTCACTTTTCCAAGCCCCCCAGCCAAGTCTGAACGCCAATCCTGTGGAAGGGTTTTCCCTCGGGAGCTGTTTGTTCCTCATTCTTTGGGAAGGGACCTGGGGGGGCTCAGCCTGGAGAAAAGGAGGCTCAGGGGGGACCTTCTGGCTCTCTGCAATTCCCTGATGGATCCAGGGGAGGGCTGGGCTCTGCTCCCAGGGAACAGGGCATGGGATGAGAGGGAACAGCCTCAGGCTGTGCCAGGGCAGGGGCAGGGGGGACATGAGGAGGAATTTCTCCATGGAAAGGGTGGTCAGGCATTGGAAGGGGCTGCCCAGGGAGGGCTGGAGTGCCCACCCCTGGAGGTGCCCAAGGCAGGACTGGCCGTGGCACTCAGAGGTCTGGGCTGGGGGACAGGGTGGGCATCAGGCACAGGGTGGGCTTGAACATCTCAGAGATCTTTCCAGCCTCAGTGACTCTGTGATTTTAAACAGCTGCTTAAAACGTGGCTGCTTTGGAGGAGTCAGCAGCCACAGCCCTGGCTCCCAGAATGGGTGAGGCTGGAAGGGCCCACAGAGGCTCATCTGGTCCCACCTCCCTGCTCCAACAGGGTCATCTCAGAGCACGTGGCACCAGATTGTGTCCAGATGGGTCTGGAATATCCCCCGGGATGGAGATTCCACACCCTCTCTGGGCAACCGATTCCAGTGCATGTGAAGAAGTTCCTCATGGTGGAAATTCCTGGGCATCAGTTTCTCACCATCCCCTCCTGCCCCATTGCTGGGTCCATCCTCTGCCCCCTCCCTGCAGACACTGACAGACCTGCACGGGGTCCCCTCTCAGCCATCTCGCCATTCCTTTATCTAAAACCTCTGGAGTCTGGATGAGAGTCACACAAACATCCCTCCTGGCACTACCTCAGGATTCCCAAATGGCTCATCAAGGGGGCAAAGAACTCCTGCAGCACCTGGGTGAAGACACTTCCACTGCACACAGCAGATCTCCCCCTCAGGCTGCAGAAAAGGGATTTAAGGGCAGCCCAGGAACAGAGTTTTTGCTGCCTTTTCCTCCCGTTCCACTTGGAGCCAGCAGTGACTGCACCGACAAAGCACCCCCTGACACAACCTCGTGTTTCTCACTCTTGTGGAGGAGCACTCCCAACACATTTAAACACTTAACTGGAGGCTATTTGAAGAAAGACAGATGGACAAGCACTTAAATTTCCCAAGTCAGACCTCTAATTTCCCCAGAAGAGAATGGTTTTTGTTTCACTAACAGGTTTCAGCGTTGTTGGCACCAAACTCCCCATAAGGATTCCATTTAAGGCAGTGATCAAACACACTCCGAGTGGAAATGTATGGACAAAGTCAAGGACCTTGAAGTCTAATATTAGGAAAAAAAAAATAAAAATCATTAATAAAAGCTCTGCCTTCACAATGTGGATTCTGTGGCTGTTTGAGATCCTCCACAAAGCTTTGTTGAGTATTCCAGAAGTACCTGTGAGGCTCTGGGCACCAAAGGCTGCTCCCACAGGCAGCAGCTGATAATAAGAGGAAAATTAAAATTATCTACTTGGAAGATCCAAGAGAGACTCCAAAAATCCACCTTCTAACCTGAATGACGTTCAACATGGACAAAATCAAGTCTTTCTAAACTAAAAGACTGAATTGTGATATTCTCTTCCCACAGCAGCTTTCTTTTTCCAAGCAAATTCCCAGTCAAACTGTAAAGCCACTCAAAAAAACCCACCCCCCCATAAAACTGGAATCCCAGTGAGGAAGTCTGACTACCCAGCCCCACCTTTCCTGCTCAGCTGTCCACAGAATGCTCTGAAATCCTTGGATTAGCACTGAAAGAAATGCAATTAGCAACCTGTCCAGTAAGAAGAAAAGGTGTTTGGTTTGGAATGAGCAGGAATTGGGGAATGGAGCACGTGGATGGGTTTCCCTGGGACTTCTAATCGAGCCTGTGGTCCTGAAAAATGTTTGTGGGAATATCAAAAGCTTTAAAAAGCACAGAGAATTTGGGGCTAATTGATTAAATTGGGGCAAGAGCCACTTCCCAGGAACAACTGCAGGTTTTACGAGGTACGAAGAAGTGTCTGGACACAGGCACGGAATGGGATTAACATGCACAGGGAAGTGGGGCTGGGTTTCAAAGGCTTCTGCTGTGCTGGGAAGGAAAGAATTTGCTGCATGAAACAGAGCTGGGACCAATCAATTCCAGAAGGAAGAATCACTTCAATCCAGAATGTCTGAATCAAACAGAACAGGAACCTTTAATGCCAGCAATTAACACACGGCGACTGTTCTACAGGAACAAATGAAACAGCTTTGCTGAAACCTCATTACTTCGTAAGTCCTGAAAATTTCAGGGTGATTTTGAAATATGGATTCCTCCTGCTCCCTTGGAACTATTTAAACACCTTCTCAGAAGGAGATGGAGTGAATTTCAGAGGCAAACATGAGACTACCCTTGGAGAAAGGGCTGCCACACACCCCAATTAAACACAGAGGGGTCATTAGTGATGGCAGAATGTCACATCCCTGTTTAACCAGTGCCTCTCCCAGTCTCCTGTGACTCTGCTGGTGGATGCTCATGACAAAATTCCTGAATAGGATGCAAAGGGGCTTCAAGAGACATCACAACTTCAGGGAGAAAGCATCTCTTGAAGGATCCACATGAAATTTGGGATCTAACCCCTCCTCCTGCAGCTGCCAGAGTGGTTGCAGCTGTGTGGGCACATCTGGGGGGGGGNGGGGCAGAACCTGTAAAACCTGATTTTATCTACTAATTTAGAACTGATTAAGCTCATGAAGCTGCCAAGGCAGATCTGACCAACTGAGACACACAAGCTGAATGAACAAGTGCTTTTGGAAGGCACCTGGCTCTGCTGCAGAGGGTTCAATTTAAATGTTAAACAAGCACCCTCAAGACCCTGAGTGACACTTCACCTTCAAGTCCTGCTCTCTCCTTGGCCCTCTGCAATAGGTTATATTGAAAACAACTCCTCAGGATTCACACTCAGCCAAAATCCAGCTGCACTGACAAACTCCGCACCCATTATCATTCTCCTCCTGTTCCGAGGACAGAATGAATCTCAGCGTGTTCTCTGTGCAAATCAGATGTGCTCAGGTTGGAGAAGGACCTTCCCTGCAACTCAAAGCAACTGAACTCCCCCATCTCAGAGCCCTCACAACCTCCCCTGCTTCGGCAACGATGCCTGAGCCAGAGAAAAAAGGAATTATTAAGAAACAGAATTCCTGAAACGTTCTGGCCAGATGAGTGTAAAACACCACAGCAAATCTGCACAGAGCTGAGTCAAACTCTTACTGCAGGTGGTTCCAGGCACTAAAAAATGTCAATTATTACACTGGAACTAAAGGAGAAACAGGTGGAAGCCTCACAATCAGGCCCAGAAGCAGCAGTTTGGCTGAGCTGGGAACTCAGGGCAGGGGGTGAATGGGGGTTGTCGCATCACAGCCCTCAGCTAAGGGGAGGAATAAAAGGGAATATTCACAAAGGTTTTTGGACTATAAGCCTGTGAGTCTTAATTAAACACTTGGAACTGTGCCACTGTCACTACAGTCATTAAGGGAAGTCAGGCAATGCAAAAAAGGGGAGGGGATAATTAAAAAAGAAATAAAAAATCATCATCCTAATGGCAAGGTAGAGGATAAAAACATTCACTGAGAGACTGGGTTCAGTGGCAGCCAAAGCACTGAAACCTCATTGTCTCACAGCAGTCTTACAGCCCCTTCTACTTTAAAAATTAATTATATTGTAATTACACACAGCTTATACTGTCCCAGTATTTGCACTGGTTTTGTCTACTGTCCTCAGGATAAATCAGCTGTTCTGGTAGACAGGGATTCCTGTTCTTGTTTTTGCTAAAAACTTGGGCCAAGACTTTCAAACAGAACTAATGACACTGAGTTCAAAGTCAGAGTCAATCCCTTGCAAAACACGAGTGAAAGAGCCTTTCCCAGCTGGCAAATCCACCCTGTTCTGTACAAGCAGAAGATGATCTTGTTTAAACCAACTGCTTGCATCATCTCTTTTCTGTCCTTACCCATTCCAAAGATTTTACAACCTTGCAATGTTTTATTTCATATCAAGGCCATCCCGGTCCTTTCTGCTGGAGAACCGACCGGTTTTAATTCAGAATACTGAAATACATCAGTCAGCCCTTTAAGGAGATACAACAGCACGTTTTAGGCTTTAAATCTTTAAGTGACTGATTTATTTTTTTAGCTGGAAATGAGAGGGAGAAGGGCCTGCAGTTCCTGTGCAAAGCTCTCATTTCCCAATGAACTCACCTGTAGGAGTCCCCATCTCTGTTGTAGTCACACAGTAAATAGTCCTTTCCTACCACCTTGTCTCGTGCAATCTTCAAGGGCTGGTCCACAGAGGAGAGGAGATCTTCACACAGGCTGGGGACCTGAGGGTTTGGAGGCAAAGCAGGGGGAGGGAAGAGAGGGAAACACTTGCAGGTTAAAAGGGACTGGCACCCCCAAGAACAGATTGTGTATTAACAGCCCACGTGTGCCCCAAAGCCACAACTCCTTAAAACCAACCCCAAGCTGTACTAAAGTTACACCAGAATGCTCTGCTCCCACCTCCAATAAACTCAGATTTAATTACCCAGCCCCTGGTGTGGTCCAGCTCACTTCAATACCCACTCTCTGTGTGTTCACCCCGTGCCAAAGCAGCCAGGAAGGTGATTGTCCAGGACTGATGGCTGCAGGTAAATATTTACAGAGGAGTGGAAACCAGGGAGCTGCTGAAGGAACAGCCATCCCCACGCTGGACTGAGGGGTTTTCCCCAAAATCCCACTCTGGGCTGAGTTTACAAGAGTTTCCAGGCAGGTGGCCAAACATGACCACGCTGGGTCATAAAAACACACGTGTCCCTGGGTGTGAACATGTAAAACCCAACACATCTCCTGCACAGGTAGATTTTTAAGGCATCCAGAACCCTCCAGTGCCTCCCTGCTCTGCTTTTACCATGGCAGAGAGGCTGGGATGTCCTGAAAGCAGATGGGATTCCACCTGCCCTGCACAGACTTGAGGCACTGCAGCCCTGTGGCCAAATCAGCCCCAGGGACCATCCACAGATCGTTCCTGGAGCTGTTATTACCAAACAATTCATGTTCTGTGCACTTCCTGCTGGGAAAACATTCCAGGTTTTACTCAGGAGGAAGGGACTTAAAGCAAGAAAGTTGGTCCTTTCCCAACAGGATCACAGGACAACAGGCAAGTTCTTGACTAGATTGGTGACAATGTGCTAATAAAATAATAATAGAAATAACCAGTGTGGAACCTCTGCCACATTTCACTCCACGCTGCAGAGATGAAAACATTGAATTCAAGAACAGCAAATGCCCTGTGTGGGGTTTCCCTGTGGCTCAGCAGGAGAACACGACCCCATATGGACCAGGAGGAACCAAACACGTTGTTTTTAACGTGCAATATATTTAATTTCCACGCTAAACTTATCTCTGGATGATTTGGCAACAAATACTCACGAGTGGGGTCACTTTCCCAATTTCTGAGGGCTGTGGTTATTCTTACAGCCCTAACAGTGAGTGCATTATATCACACACTTCCTAGCATATAATACTGCACTGTATTATAATCCTCCATTGTAACAAGCTCCATAGCCACTGTCTCCTTGGTACAGACACTCCCCAGGACTCCAGGCAATCTATTCTTTTCCCTTTCTGCTTCTTGCAGAATAAAACCCACTCATCTGCTTTGAAAGGATTAGAAAATTTCAACAGTGTTTATAAAAAGAATAGCTATTCCAGCTGATGGAACTGCTTGTGTAATTCTAATTACTGGAAAAGCATCCAAGTGTGGCCCAGTTACCCCAAGAATATAATTTTTATATCATTCCTTACATCAACTCTCAAGAGCTGCTGTGCTTTGCAGGATTTGTGCACCCTGGTCCATCCTCTCCTACTCTGGGAAACTGCTCGCAGGGCAAAGGCAGTAATTTGAACAAGGTGATTTTTCAACACTTCAGCTCCATGCTCATGAGGCAGATTCCTTCTGAAATCAGGTCCTTTGCATTCTTCTCCGTGTCAAGAACTGAATCTTCTTAAGGCAATGCAAATGAGTGTTGTGACTTGCAGAATTCAGTTTGTCTTGTGATCCCAGCAGAGACAACTCTGCTCCGAAGGCAACTGATCCTCAGCCTGAGCCAGTGGATTTGCATTAACTCTTCTTACTAAGCTTGTTCTGTGTTCACTGAGGAGCCAAAACGCCCTTAAGTGCCTCAGCAAATATCCCCAACAGGGAAATCTGCCTCAAATTCAGAAACACAAGGTTTAACCCACTCCTGAGGCCCAACTGCAAAGCCAAAGCAGAGATTTTTTGTCCAATCCATCACTGACCGCGCTGATGCAAACCCTGGAGGGAGGAGGGTTGTTTTCTAAGCAAAGCCTGGGCTCCCATCTCTGTTTCAACAAGAGTTTCCCTCCTCCCCCCTCAGCAGGGGAAGGTCAAATGCAGAATACAATCTGCACCTTGTATCTTTAGCTGAGGAGTGCATTGATGTGCACCGGGTTTGCCCAAAGCGGCTCTCGGCCACGCTGAGCGAGCGAGACCACCCTCGATGCAAATGAGAAAAGAGAAGGATCTCTGGGGGTCCAGCCCGGGAGGAACAGCAGAATCACTGAGAAGCAACAAGACACTTGTGTTTGGGGGGGTGTTTCTTTCCAAGGAGACAGACAATGGATGTGCAGCACAGAGGGAAGAAAAGCGGAGGGAGAGGCGAGCGCAGCGTGCCCTGCGGCGTGTTCAACAAGGATTCTCTTGTCCTGGGTAACATTATTCTCCAGCACAGCTGCCCAGGTATGTGGACAGTGTTTTAATTAAGTCAACTGCTCTGCTATCAAGACAAATAATCACTTGTGCCAAAGGGGAAACCCTACACTTCTTGGAGTAGCTGACCTCAGCCATTGCTTCTCAGCTCACCTGGTGGTTAAAGGAACTTATTAGCAACTGAACAATTGGGTTTGGATTATTTTTAAAAGCAGGACTAAACAGGCATCTTAAAAAACAGAAAATCTATAGAGGAAAGAGGAGAACGCTTCAGCTCTCCATGTCTTACACGCTCCCCAATCTTGCTTTTATCAGGCTGAATTACATCAAAGGATTAAACCTTTTTTCCTTAAAGAGTCAGAAGGAACAAGGGGGAACAGCTTCACACTGAAAAAGAGCAGGCTTAGACTGGAAATCAGGAAGAAATCCTTCCCTGTGAGGGTGGGGAGGGGTTGGGATGGATTTCCCAGAGAAGCTGTGCCTACCCCATCCCTGGGAGTGCCCAAGGCCAGGTTGGATGGGGCCTGGAGCACCCTGGGCTGGTGAAAGGTGTGCCTGCCCATGGCAGGGGGTGGAACAAGATGATCTTTAAGGTTCCTTCTGACCCAAACAGTTCTATAATTCTGGGAAGCCAAAGCAAATTCCAGAGGATTAGCCAAGAAGTCGCCCAGATCCAGCTGTGCTTTGAACCTGCCTCTGCAGCACTCAGGTATCTGATCAGGCAGGGGATGAGAGCAGTCTTTAATTAAAAGCCACATCCCAGGAGGAAAGCCAGTACTTTAATTGCACGTGAACCTTTGACATTAAAGAAGGACAGAACAGCCACCACTCCCATCACTTGGGGAAGCTGCTCCAATGCAAGGAACAGCCCATGGAAGTGCCCTGGTGCTCCTTCTGGCACACAACCCACCTTCAGCTCAGGTTCTGCCCCTCTGGGCCGGCATCTAATAAAATATTATTATCGTTTTTCCGAGTCACCGCACAGCCTCAGAATTTCCTGTTCCTGCCAAACTCATCCCCAGCCTAAAGGATGTTGTGGAAACTCCAGAAGGAAGCCTGGCTCCACTGAGCTCAGGCCTAAAACCACCAGTAAAGTCACTCCCACGAATCCACACGCTGCTAAACCTTAATCTGATCCATCACATGTCCAAAGGCCACACAATCATCAAGCTTTGTATATTAAACGACACTTAAATGGACTTTTGTGTTGGAGACCAGATGTAATTGATACTGGGAGCAGCTCAGCTTTATTCATGGATTCACACTGGATTCCAGGGCTGCAGGAATTAGCAAATCCAAAATGAAACCAGCCAGCTCTTCTGGAAAAAGACAAAGAGTGACCAAGGTTGCAGACCCAGGTCTGGCTGGTCAGAGATGCCACATTAATTACAGAAGGTTTTAATTCAGCTCGAGGAACTGCATTTAAAAGGTGACAGCCACTCATAAAACAGGATCCTTGGCTTCCTTCCTGTGAATTGCTGGATAAAATTGGGCTTTTGCTGGATTGCCCATTCAGAGAAACAAAAGGCAGCCACCTGGTAGAGGGCCCTGGACAGGCTCTGGTGACCTGCAGGTGAAGGCTCTGCTATCTCACTGCCAGCCCCAGGAGCCATCACAGTGTATCAGTACCTTGGGAAGTCCTGACTGTTTGTGTCAGGAGTCCAGCTGGTGGTGGAGATATCCTCTAATTGCTGCTGGATATGCAGGGCACACTCTCTCCAGCAGTGTCTCTGTAGCCCAGCTTTCCCCCCTCACCCTGAACAGAGGATGATTTCCAACCTTCCTGGTTTCTAACCAAGCTCACCGAGTGATCCTCACACACACACCCCCTTCAAAAAGGTATTTTAAAGTACATCTTAAGGGTCTCTAACACCAGCAGGAGCCTGGAAGACAAAAAGCCTTAAAAACAGAAAGAGTGATACGAAGCCAGGATTGAAATTCCCTTTTCCAACCTCATGCCAGTAAAAGTGGGGTTGTTAGCTCTAAGCCAAGCTCTGGGCCAAGCACCACATGAACGATTTACATATATTAATTGCTATCTCACATTACCATCAAGATATCCAGAGGTAATCTTTGTTAGCTGGAAAAGCTCCTGCTCACAGCCACTCACCAAATGGAAAAACTGGCTCTGAAGCCCCACAAATTTCGCCAGGGAGCCAGAGCCCCTTTCTTTAGCCAGTGATCCTGGTGTTGGAAACCCATCCCACAGGTCAAAGCCTCAGCTTTGAGCCCACAGGGCTGTCAAGGCACTTCTGCTCCCACCACCTTCTTTTTCAGCTTTCACTGGGGCTGATTTTTCTGTTTTAAGATCTCCCACCCTTCCCAGACATGGAGCTGGGCATCTGCACCCCATTATTTTCTCTCTCTCCTCGATGCCTCACGCTGCTCAGCTCTTGGACTCCACACACAGAAAGCCCCAGCCACATTCTCATGTTCTTTATGGCCTGTGCAGCCCAAGCAGTGCAGTTTTGCCTGGGGATCAATTCTCTAACTTCATTTATCTTCCCTCACTGAAGGCATAGAAGCAGATTTGGGACTTGTCTGGGGGCTCACATGGAGCAAGGTCCTGATTTGTGTTCCAATATTTCAAAATCGCAAGTTTATACATTTTAAGATTCATCACACTGGGATTTTCTAAAAAGCAACACGTTCTACTAAAAATACTGCAGCATTCTCCTGTGATGAGAAAGCAGAGCTGATCACCTCCCAGATCCTTAATTGCAAACAGAGCCTTCAAGAATAACCAGTAAAGCTTCTGACTGCTCTGTCTGTGTTGCTTTAATTCTTCCATGGCAGCATTACTTGGTTTTGCTCTTCAAGAAAGTTTTCGTTTTTGGGAATGAGTGTTATTTCAATACCAATCTTACTGGGGAAAGAGAGGGTGAAAGTTGTGTCTGTGAGCAAACACTCATCTCCTGGTGAACCTGCCTGTCCTTTCTGTGAGGATGATTCCCTGTCCCCACTCCGTGCCAGGCATCTGATCGGCCCAAGTCAGTTGGATTTTCCATCTAATTTACATTATACACACCCAGGCAAACATCCAAATTAAACACTCAGCAGGAAATTTGCACTTGCAGAAGGAGCCTGCTTAACTCACCCAGACTGAGGACACATCAGCTTCCACACTCAAGCCAAGTGCAACCCTGTCCCAACCCACTGTTTGCTGCCTGTGGCCCACGAGCACAGGAAACCCACCCTGTCCGAGATGGCAGGGAAGGACATGGCACAACACACCCCACAAGGATTCTAGGGAAGGGATCCTCCACTGCAGCACTGCCCAAAAGCTGATCCCTTCTTTGGGGTCTCTCCTGGAGAGGACACGGCCAGAAGTACAAGGGGACTGGCTCACGGGACAACTGACCCTAAGAGAAAGGAAGGAGGAGGACAATTCCCTTGGGATTGTTCTGATCTCCCAGGATAAACTGGTGGGCCACTCAGAAGCAAATTCTACCAGGCTCCCTCCTTCAGCTTCATGTCAGGACTTCCATGAGCCAAACAAAACCTCACTCTGACTGAGCCCAAGAAATTAATGTTGCAAGGGCTGTCACTTCACACAATCATTCAGGTTGGAAAAGACCTGCAGGATCATCGAATCCAGCCTTTGGTTTGGAGCATCCTCACGAAGCCATTTAAGAGCAGTGTGATCACCTCTGTCTCTCCTGTCACAGGAACTGTCCCACAGCTCCCAGCTGGCCCACAGCTGGATGCTCCAAGGCTCCCCTGGAAAATACTCTAATTCAAATGGCACATGCCCACCCCAAACTCTTCCTGCAGAGATTCTGAACTCCTTCAAAGCTGCACATTCTGAGCCTCTGAGCAGTGTATTTACAAGTAATGACTAACTGAATCCCAAGCAGAGCATTCCATGCCAAGGCCCATTTCCAGCACAGCTTCTTTCAGGCAGGACTTAAGGAGGGCTGTGATTGACAAGGTCTCTAATGAACTCTAATTGAAGACCCGGCAGCCTGAAAAACCCAACAACAGATGTGGTGAAAGGGCAAACCACAAACTGTTTTCCTAATGAATGAAAAGTGTCTGGGCTGATGAGGGCCAGTGACCCAAAAATTCTCTTTTTCCACCCACCCTTTTGCTTCATGTTCAAGTTTGGGCAGTTTCCCGTGTCAGCACAACACTTGGGGGCAGTCCTGGACAGTCCTGCACTCACTCCATGTATTCAGGGGGCACCAAGATGCTCCTTTATGAAGGAACAGCAGCAGAACGTGGCTCTGATGGACTCAGAGGGACCTCAGGGAGGGAGCTCAGTGTGGCTGCCCTTCCCAGCAGGAGTACCAGCCTAGGAGTAGTTTTAAGCTGAGAGAGGGCAGGTTTAGATTAGATATATATGGAAGGAATCCTTCCCTGGGAGGGTGGGCAGGCCCTGGCACAGGTTGCCCAGAGAAGCTGTGGCTGCCCCATCCCTGGGAGTGTCCAAGGCCAGGTTGGACGGGGCTTGGAGTGTCCCTGCCCATGGCAGGGGGTGGCACTGCATTGGCTTTAAGATCCCTCCCATTCTGGGATTCTGATTCTAGGAAGGTGATGCCAGTTTCTTACTGTGTTAGTTTTGGAAAACCCTTGACATACAAAGACATTTCTATGTCATCTCCTTTCCATTTGCAAGCAGCAAGCCACGAGTCCTGTAAAACTCTGGCAAACTGAGCTGCAAGCAGACTCCAAGTGATAACCTAAACTTCACCCCAAAAAGCTGGCACAAGCCTCTGTTTCACATCTACTCCAGAAGGGCAGCATAAGGAAGGAAGGAAGGAAGGAAACCCAGCACAAGGAAACCAAGAAGTCAGGGCACCATCTTACACAATTCTGTGCCAACTTTAATGAACCTGCTCATGCTCGTTGTGGATTTGGAGTCTGACCTTTTCCTTCAAGGAGGTTATTGTCTGGTAATGGCACAGGAAACAGAATCAAAACATCAGCTGTAGAGGTTTGGATGAAATTTGCCGGAAAAGGTCAAAAAACTATTTGCTTGAGTCTGGCTTATGATGTTTTTGGAACTATTACAGGTGGCAGAGCACACACTGCTCTTACCAAAGCGGTGTGGACTTCAGGAGGGCAGGCTGAGAGTGGCTGCAGAACAGGTTTACAGATGTCTCAGCAACAAAGAAATCAGACTGGATTTAACAAATTATTTCATCTCTGCCCCAGAGAAGGGACTGCAGTGACTGGGAATCACACAGACCTTCTAACAAGCATCCAACCAGTCTGGTTCACGTTACACTTGCAATATGAAAAGAAGCCCAGCCAGGCTGTTGCTGATGGAAAGCATGTAGAGCACTAACGAGCACCATCCAGAAGTAATTCCAACATTTAGAGGTACCCAGCAATTTTCTGAGTCATTAAAAAAAAAACCCCTCACAGCAATTACAGTCAAGCTTCCCATGGATCCCCAAACAACTCCCATGTTTTGAATGGTCCTGGGAGCTGCTCAAAGCCTGGCATCGTTCAGTCCTCCCAATTTCATCAGCAAACCAACCATGTCACACCAAATCATATCAGTGGTTTAGTTGCTTGTGTCCTACCTCCAGCAACAGCCACAGAAACGATGCTTTAGGTTGCCAAGAGTTTTGGTGGCACAGATGTAGCCAATTACTGAATGGTTTCAAGAAGGAGAAATAATCCCTTCCTGCAGGGAATAATTTCTTTGCTGACCCCCAGAGCTTTCTTACCTGTACCTCGGCTTATGGAAGTGAAGGAAGTACTTAAGACTTGGATAAATTTAAGTCAGCCACAACTTTTTAAACCAGAGTTTACCAACCATTTAGGAACAGACATCCCCAACCAAACTTTTGCCTGGTGAGCAGCTGCTCTTCTGCACAGAGAGATGAGAGACAGCTCAGGCACAATTTAAACCATTTAATTAGAGGCACTAGTTCAAACAGCCATTATCTGCAGCACCATCAGACTTTTAGGGTGTCTCAGGCAAGGTCTGGCAGCATCACACAAAATTCAGACCTGCCACAGAAAAGGGATGTGGTTCTCACTAGAGAGAAGACAAAAGGCTGAATTCAAACAGCCCTGTTCCAGCCTCAGTGTCCTGCCTGCACAAATTTAGAAGCCTGGGTCAGAAACCAGCCACGTGTTTAGACTGGACAATAGAAACAAGTTTTCCCAATGTAAAGGTTCTGTAAAGATTGAATCCATATTTCAGCAATCCCTTCAGCGACTCCAGAGGCAACTGTGCCACTCAGCTTTAAGGGACAGTTGCCACTAAGCAGGCTCTTACAGCCCAAATGTGCATCACAGGATGTGCAACTTGTAATGACCCTAGAAATGCTTTCTGTTTTCTTCACTACCATTTTATAGGGGAACAAGAGACCCAGGACAAGCAGCAAAACAGGTATTGGGTACAAGGTGGTTGGCCAGGTTTGGTTTTTTGACACTGGACTGCAGAACAGCTGATGGAGCATAAATTATACCTAAATTTGGGTGTTCTCCAGAGCCCCAGAGTTCTGTCACAGTCTCAGCAGTGTCTTTGAAGTGTGTGGGGTGGCACAGCCACTGCCCCTCCCACAGCTGCACACAGGCAGGCTGTTTATCAGGAGCTAATACCCAGGTACCAGGGCCTGCCATCAACCCTGTTCCAAATTCAAACAGCAGCCTCCAACCTGGCCACGAGTTCATTAAGAGAGCTGCTAATGACCCTTCATCCCCAAGTGCCCCTGCACACACAACCTGTGGGCTTGGCCAAAACAAACACGTGGATTCCTGACATTGCTCAGCCTTGGCAAAAGACAAGGGGGGGACAAACAAAGCACCACACCTCTGAGATGCCTCAGAAAATGCTCTCACACAGCAGAACTCACCAAGTCGATGAGGTCACTGAGATTCTTCTCGATCTGCTGAGGAGGCAGACGCCTCATCAAATCCAAGGCACAATCCAGCTGCTGGTCACTCTGCAGGAACAAGAACAGCCCTCTGTCACCACAGGCACAGGTACCACAGCAAATGACTTGTTGACTCCTCTGACATGAGAATTTCTAGCTCCAAGTAGCAGCACATTTTGCATTCATACAATAAAATCCAGTACGTTTGGTGGTGGATTTTGGACTTGGCATTGCAGCTCTGAGTGGTGTCACAACAGCAGTTTAACACTGTACTGCTGATGGAAAGGAGTCCAGTCCTTACCTCCCCAAAAACTACCTCCAACATCTGTGCAAGTGTTTAATGTGTTGTTTTTCTACATTATCTCAGTGATAACCTGATTAGGGAACTGAAAGTTCCTGCTCCAGAAGCACATTTAGCACTTCCTCGTTTGAACTGATCAGCTTGAGATAACCAGTACCCAAGGCAAACTCTGCTCCAGCCCAGAGCTCTCTCTGCCTCCTTCAGCTGTATCACAAAACCAGAATGAAACACACACAAAGCATGATCCACTACTGCCTTCCTCCTACAAAACACACCCCAAAAGCTGCCTGTATCTGAGGGAGCAGGGACTTCAGAGAAATCACAGCAACATTCTCCAAAAGGGCTCACTGCAGCTGCTCTCACACCAATTCTGACCCACAAAAACCACCCTGAGACTGCAGGGTCAGAAAATGAGACCCAAACGTTACCACAGACGCTGAAGATTGAACCCCATGGTCCTGGAATAACCTTTAGCTTCCTTTTCACCAGCACATACAAAGAGACGCTTTTCTGCAGGCCTAAGGGCACCCAAACCCTGCAGCAGTTCCTCTGCTCACAGGTCAGGTGAAGCACAGCCACACTTGGTTTTCACTGCTCTTCCCCCTCCCTTTTCTCTTTGCCATTTCCAGGCCCCCATATACAACAAGCTCAGCTTTAATTCCATCCTCCTGTGCTCTGCCAAGCCCCAGAAGTTTTATTTAAAAACAGCTTTGATACCAAAGCAGTTCCATGACAGCATTATCCAAAGTGGCAGCCCCCAGGACAGGGAGACACAGGAAGCAAAGCTTCCTGCAATTATTAAGCTCTACCTTAGGAATGAGGAAAGGAGGGAATGGACATCCATTAGGAAACTGTTCCCAAAGGCACTGCCCGTTCACCAGCCAAAGATAAACATTTACACCTGGGCTGGGGAGACCATGGATTTGTCTCTCCCCCAGTTCAGGTTACAGCACACCAGCTCTGCAAAGCACTCCAGCCCTGCAGTCAGGCATCACCTCCCAGGAATCTGCCACTGAAGGAGCACCCAGTCAAGGAATTTACATAAACCCACCCAAACCCTTTTAGCACCTGGATAACGGGACAAGCAAATCCTTGGCTGAAATTAGTCAGGAGTGAAGCAGTTTATCCTGGAAAGGGACCCCAAATCCATGACTGAACTACCACCCTATCCACGCACAGAACTCACAGCCAGGAGCACAGAACTTTTTATTCATCTTCATCAGATGTCCATGGGAAGGGAAACTACTCACTTTGGTGCTGCCAACCCCCCAGTCCCCAAGGAAAGGTTTTCTTTAGATGGCCTGTGCCTGCCCAGCCCAGGCAGGGGATTTCTTCCCAAGTATTGGCTTTACCTCCTGCTATCTCTTACGTCCAGGAAGGAAAGCTGGAACATGGTCACAAGGTTGTGTTCCTCACTTGTGGATCGTGGGAACACTTATGGAAGTGGCTCCATCCCCCTGTGCCAGCTGGAATTGTTTAACAGACCAAAAAGCCTAGAGAAGGGTGTTAAAAAGCACCACTAAAGCTGCAACCCCAGAGAAAGTGTCTTTACAGTGAGGCAATTTTGAAATGAAGGAGAATCTCACCTTCCAGGGTTCATGGATTAACCAAGAGAACTTAGTCTGACCATTTTTATGCAATATATTCAGTAACAGCAGTAAAATTACATGAGCCAGACTGCTTAAGGCAGAGATTCTCAAAGGGGTTCAGACACAGCTGCCAATGGGAAAACAAAAACATTCAAGCAAATACTAACAGTGTATCTTCCCAGTATTGAGGAGGCAAAAAACAAGGCTGAGCAGCAGGACTCTGCAGTTTCTTGCAGAGCACTTAGGTAATTAAACAGCTTGCCAGCAGATCTCCTAAAGCACCAAAATAAAGGCAGGCTCTGCTGTAGTTCTGTCCCTAAATCCATGGGTATACAGCCACTTTAATCTGGCATAAATCCGGCTGGAATGGTCAAAAAGGCAGCACAAAGACAGATTACAGGGCTAAAGTGGTACCTTGAGGAATTGGATACATCTGGTACGTCCTGTTTCAGAACTGAAGGGGTAATCCTACCAGGAGCTTTTGCTTCTGCTTCTTGCCCTGCAGGTGAAGTGAAGGTTTAAAAACCAGGAGTGTGGCCAAATAAACCCTTTTGTTCAAACACAGCCCGTGGTTCCAGAGCTGTGCCCAGCTGGTGGCACTGCAATAGCTGAAGGCACTTACAGAGGGGTGGGAATCACATCCAAGGTGCCAGAACCTGATTTCAGAGGAGGCAAACACTCCCAGGGACGTGTTGCCACTGTAGTTTTGAGAGTTTCATGGTATTAGTGGCACTTAAACCCCAACAAAGCCTTCACACAACCTGTGTGAGAGGAAGGTGCTCTTTGGGGACTCAGGACATGTCACCCACCCCACCAGGCCTGCCCCACCTACTCCTCTGAACTTCACCTGCTCTGCATTTCCACTTGCTTCCTTCTCTTGTAAAATCACATACTGAAGACCTGGTTTTTTTAAGAGACCTCCAGACAAAACATTGCCATGGAATTTTTGCCTTTAGACATGGAGAGGCTTATAAACCCCTGCTCAGTGAGCAGGTGATCAGACAGGCTGTCTCCAGGCTGGGCTGCTCTCAAAGCCAAGCTCTTTGAGGTTACTGGACTTAATGAGCTTAGTGTTTACTTGATATGAGGTCGTTTTCCACCATTCCTGTTTCATCCAGCCCAGAACTCCTGTGGAGGAGCAGGGAGTTCAGACAAAAAGCCTAAATGAAGTTTTATTACAGCTGAAGTCACTGAAGGATTTAGAGATCATAGGAGCCTCAAAGACTGAAAATATTAGCTTAGATGAAAGCTCTTTAATAAGCTTCCTCTATAGATGTTTGACTATCTAGAATCTCCACTTAAGCACCTGCTATAGCATTCCCATGGGACTACCACAGGGGAACAAGGTTATGTCTATAGTAGTTACATTTCAGCTTCCTTGGCCTGCACTCCCTCTTCAGTCTCTTTGCTCTGTTAAGTTTCTTTCCCAAAGAGAAACCCTCTCACAACAGCCACAGGTCTCTGGTCATTCAGGCACTCTGTGCTAAAGCTCAAATCAGAAAAAATAGTGCTTAAAAGTAAAAAAACCTACCTGTGTAAGTGTGCGTTTGCATTGGGGCACAGCTGTGAATTTTAAAGGGTAAGGGCAGATGTCACTCAACACAGAAAACAAATTAAAAAAAACCCCAGGAAGTCACTGTAGGTACGGAAATCACAACATGGAAATGGGCAAAAAGCTGAACTTGCTTTTAAAAACTGAAACAGGCGAAGAGCTGAACTTCCTTTTGACTCCCACTTGTCATGTGCCCTGCCCCACAGAGCTCCTCGGGCCGAGGGCACAGGAATATCCCAGCCTGGAATAAAGTGTGCTGATCCCAGGAAACAGGAGCTGCCCCAACACTGCACAGACCTGCAAACAGCTCCTCCTGCACCAGGGCCAGGCTGCAGAGTGGGCACCGTGCCCTCCCCCAGGGGTTACTGCACCCCAGCATTCACATCTGGAGCCTTCCTGCACCAGCAGGGGCACCTCACACAGGTGACACTTGTCTGCTCTTCCCTGCAGACACCAGCCCTTTGGGGAGTTGCTACAAGTATTTGGCATCTTTAAATTATACTCCCCCACAGGCATTTCGTTGTACGCACCTAGAGAAACTCCCAGGCTTTATTCCCAAGTTTTGGCAACTCTCTGTTGCCAGTTCCCTGACTTAACTTATATTCCATGTTTAAGAGGGTTTACACAAACCTGCAGCTCTCTCCATTTCAAAGCCATTCCACTTGAGAGCAGGTTAAAGACTTCACTTAAAGCTCCTCGCCTTTAGTCAGCAGGAATTTGCTCCAGAATTTCACCCACAAAGCCCCGTGGATTTAATTCCCTGTCCTTCACACCTTTGTTGGGATGAATCCTGCTCACTGGACTGTGTTATTGCCAAGCATAAACAGAGCTGGGCCGTGTCTTCAAAATGAAACCCAGGCTGGTTTCACTTCTGTGTCGTGTTTCTGTATTAACTCTGCTCAGAGTTAACTCCTGAGGGAGCTGAGCCAGCTCAGTGTTACAGCAGTGGCAGCTTCTCCCAGTTTAGCCCTTTCTGGGAAATAAGCCCCTTGGGCCAGCAAATCTTTTCCATCAGCAAACCCAACACAACACTTCCACTCCAGGCCTGACCGTGCTACCAACCCCCTTTTCCATCGAGGATGCCAGCTGAGAACAACTGGGTGACCTAAAAATTACTTCAGTAATTAAGATTGAGGTGAAAAAAAGGCCACGCAGCTGATGTAACAGATAGAAGAAAGGTTTCTGAGGTGCTTCACACACAAGTTTTGCTCAAGACTGGCACCTGAAAGGTTAGCCAAGGTTGAAGCACGAGGTGGATCTCGATGTCCAGGGAACAACCACAAGACAAAGCCCTGAAGAGGCACCACAACCAGAACAAGTGCTCAGTCAGTGCCATTTGGAGCAGCCACACACCAGACTGCTTTGGTCACTGGGCAGTTTGCAGGCAAAATATCTTCGTAAATTAACCCAGGGTCAGAAATACACAACCAGCAAATCACCCTCTTTCCTTCCTTTCCTGCTGCAGACATTCCCCAGATTGTAAATCATATTATTTCCTGTCAGTTCTCCCAACAGGAATGTCTGACTAACATTTCAGCTTTGTGGTACTACAACAATAAGGTTTTTTTAATTGAAACACATGCCCAACTTCCCCTCCTGCTTGTCATTTTAATCCCTGCCAACTTCCAGAGCTCCAAAGGCAGAAGACTCCCTTTTCCAATTGCACAATAGGATAATATTACTGCTCAAAGCTGCAGCAAAGGGTTGAATTATTGTAACCCTTGGGTAATAAAAAGTACAGCAGGATGTTAAGTTGCAGGGTTCCCTTCTCAGCTGTCAGCATCCACTTTTTAGGATGTTAGATGGGAAGGGGAATAACTGTCTGACCTAGGAGACCCCAGAGAAGTTCTGCACTCGTGACGTTTCCACCAGCTGCACTTTTCCCCCCCTCAATCTGTTTTTCTACATTTGTTTTCCCTTGACTATTAACCCTCCTCTGGCAGATCCCACCTAAACCCATCTGTAATGGCCTCATAAATCAGGGCTCTCTGACAGCAAGGTGTGCTGGGGGGAGAAACAGCAATAAAGGCAATAAAACCTGAAGACAGAATATGCTGTGCACAGTCCTAGCAGGGCAAAGATTACTCCAAGAACAAGGCACTGATGCAGATTCCATCCTCCTCCTCCTCCTCTTGAGCTGCTTCTGCCTTTGTCTTTGCTGGCTGGGAGGGGATCCAGTGGCTTTTATCACCTTTTATCCCCTTCCCATGCCGGGTGCTCAGTAAAGCGCCCAGCCCAATTTGCCACAGCCAAAACCAACGAGCCCAAGTGGTGACACGGCTCGTTCCACGAATGCCAAGTGAGAGGGATTAGAGATTAAAATAAAAGCAAGAAGTGATGGATCGGAAGGCTTTAGCAGAAGCTGCTGTACTGTCTCCCCCAGCTCCCCTGTAATCTGTATTTATTTACAGAGCAATTGCACGAGTCACGTCACAGCTTTTGACCCTCCTCGGAGATGTTCTCCTGCATTATTATTTGCTTCACTCTGCTCTTTCACATACAACTGAGCACAAAGCAGCACCGACCCCAGTCAATGAATGCAAACACCTTCACAGCTTGTTTTCCAAACTCGAGCCGGTGTTGCACACACTGCAAAAGCACGAGGGCTCTGCTCTAAAGCTCAGCTTTTCGGTCTGTATTGCTCCGGGAACGCAACACACACAAACTTCGGAGAGACAGGAGGCTCCGAGGGATCCCTCCCTTGAAGAGCTTCTCTCCAGGAATGAGGAACTCCCACAGCTGCTCCAAAACCTCACACGGGGGAACTAAAATAACCCATGGGAAGGGGAGCAAGTGAGGCAGCTTAACTTTCCTTGGCACCACTGCTGCCACCAGATACTCCTCACCATCTCACAACACAACTTTGGCAAGGCCTGGGCAGATTCAGGGAGTAGCAATGGGCTGCCAGGAGCTGCACCAGAGAGATCTTCTCCTCCAGACAAGCCCAGTGATCAGTTTTTTTCCCCAAATCCTTTACCTTTAGGCAGCTCTTCCAAGCACCCTTCCATTCAGATGTTGGATCTGACTTCCCTTCCTCATTCCCACCCCCAAAACAGGCCAGCACCCTTCTCTGCCCACAGGACATCACCCACCACCCCAACCCTACTCCAGAGCGATTAACAAGTGCGGGAAAGGATTAACATTTCCTTGGCACCTCCTTCCCAGAATGGATCCATTTCCAGATGGCACCTATTTGCATATTTGATACTTTCAAACCCGACTTACCATTTATCACCTTAATTTATATAAAATCCAGTGTAAGCCTCTGCCAGCTCTCCAAGGAAAGGATGCACCACTCACAAAGAGGAGAGCAGGATGGATCAGCACCAAGGCTTTCTGGGAACAGCCATTTATCCCAACTTTTTGCCAGGATCACTAATGATTTCTGCACCAGCATTTGTCTTCTGGGTAACAGAAACAATGTTTTATTTATTAAACTTGTCATTGAACATGACAATGCAATTTACTGGCTTTCATCTCGTGCCAGGAATTCCTGTGAAGCATAAAGTTTGCAAGAAGTCATTTCCCAATAAATCATGGCAGGGAGTGACTGTGCAATGTTAGCCCCACATGAAAGTGGGGGCTGTAGAGAAAAGTTGCACACATTGCAAAAAAACATCTCTAACTTTTAATAAACGGGATTGAAATGCTCCAGTTGACTGTAGAACTGACCAACTTTGCTAGTAAGATTCAATTAGACTGATGTTACTGCACAACAGGACTTTTTTCCCCATTTTAAGTCTGGATTTAACCCAAAATAACATTTTCTCTGTTAGCTCCAACTACAGATGGGAAACCTTAGCTAAACAAAATGAAAATAACCTGTTACAGCACAGCACTGAGACCAGAACTCGTCCTGGTTTTGCAGACACTTCATGAGGAAGCTGCAATGTCTGCCAAGGGTTTCACTACCAGGAGAGATGCTGAGCCTGTCCGTGCCCTGAAAGACAGACAGACAGACAGACAGACACCCCCAGGCAGCTTTGCTGGCAGTGAAACCACGCAGGGATACCAAATGAATCAGGTGCCTCTCAGTATTCTGTGTGCCTGGGTTCAACACCCCAACCATTTCCTGTGGCTTCACAAACCCCCTGGCACATCCAAAGGGGTTGTGCAGTCAAGCCTCGCTTTCCAAGAACTGTGCCCCCTCCTCCTGCCCACTCCCTGTGACTCACAGCAGCAGCACATCCGTGCCCATGCACAGGAAACCCTTCCAGGATCCTCTTCCTGACCCTGCCAGCCCTTCTCTGTGAGCTCCAAAACAACCCACCCCTGCAGATGGATCCCGAATTCCTGATTTACGCTCCCCATCCTCCCACTCCATCACTTTATTCTTGCTCTGTAAACCCACGAGCTGGGTTAGTTCAGGCCCTGAAATCAGCCCATGCAGTCCTGTCTGGGTTGGTTCACAAGTCTGATGACCTGGTTTTCACACTTCCATTCAAGTATTCCTGAGGAACCGCCCAAATCCATCCCCTAAGGAAGGTCTGTTTAATTTTTAGAGGTCAATTATTTTATTTTTAAAATTGAAACCACAATTACTACACAGACAGCAGCTCGTGAGATTCGTTGCTGCCATTTGCCATGCTGGCCATCTGCAAACATGTCATTTAGCAAACCATCTTTTAATCCTGTTAATGCTCAATGGCCTTTTCAAAATGCTCTTTTAGTCTTGGTTCATGTTCCAATCAGCCTGGTCACAAAAGTTTTGGAACTGCTCAATTGAAATGGAGAGGTTTTTTTTTCTTGCAGAAACGGCCAAGTTTGGCAAGTTGGTCCCTGCCTGACACATTCAGGTCCTCCTTCCAGTCAACTGCAACTTACATTTTGTTCTGTGAGGAATTACATCCAAAAAAACTGAGCAAAGGCACATAACTAGAGCAGTAGGAGCACCTACTGTATTGCCAAGGTGACAGCAAACACCACGTGCTTAGGACAGCACAGCCAGCACACCCAAACTGGGAATGGTGCTGTGTCCCAACACACCCAAACTGGGAATGGTGCTGTGTCCCAGCACACCCACCAGCCCAAACTGGGGATGGTGCTGTGTCCCAACACACCCAAACTGGGAATGGTGCTGTGTCCCAGCACACCCACCAGCCCAAACTGGGGATGGTGCTGTGTCCCAACACACCCAAACTGGGAATGGTGCTGTGTCCCAGCACACCCCAAACTGGGAATGGTGCTGTGTCCCCGCACACCCACCAGCCCAAACTGGGGATGCTGCTGTGTCCCAACACACCCCAAACTGGGAATGGTGCTGTGTCCCAGCACCCCGAACAGCCCAAACTGGGAATGGTGCTGTGTCCCAGCCCTCAGAGCTGCAGCTGCCTGACTCCACTGCACACTCAGCACTTTGCAGGTCCCCGAGGCTGGTAGCCAGGGTTGTAAATTCATGGGATAACTCTGGCGAGTAACCGGATGCCTGGCGAGGCCAGGAGGAGGCACAGGGGGATCTCCCATCAGCCTCATCCCTGAGCGTTCCCCCCATGCCTAAAAGGTCAAAAAAAGTAGGTTAATATGCCTTTGACTTGGGGCTCGCACCATGTGCTTTGCTGACTGCCCTGCAAAGCTCCCAACAGCCCAGTTCTGTCCCAGGAATCCAAGTTTTAAACCAGGAAGCCACAGGAATATCACACCTCCACCTAAGAACATACTCAGGCTTCTCAGAATTCCTTCCCTTGCTGTAATTCCCAGACTTGCCCATCCTTCAAGTCTTTCCATGCTTTCCTTGCCACTTCTGACCTGCCCTCACAGCCACACGTGCAGACAGGCAGTGTGGGATCCAACAGCACAGGTAATTCTGTAAAGCTTTTAATAAATCTAATACGAAGTTAATAGTCATTCCATAACTCTGGATTAGCCCTGCCTGGACTCATGGCTGTGTGTTTGACCACGCAGTGGAGCACCACCCCACGCTGAGCCAAGACTACACCCCAACTCCCTGTGTGATGACCCCTAAATGTGCAGGGTGAGAGCCCTCAGTGGACAGGCACAGCTCTAACTGCTGTGCTCAGCACAATGCAGCTGATATTTTACCTCATTCCTCCATTTCACGGCTCTCTCCTCCTTTGAATTCAGTCACCAAAAGGCCCATCTCTTGTTTCTGGAGCCTGTCTCGGGTTGCAGCCCAGGCTCCCAGCCAGGCCCCCACCACCTGGGCTGGCAGAAGCTTTTCAAACCCTGCTCTTTACCAAAGCAAAACTGCCCAGGGAAGGCAGGTAAGAGGGCATGGCTTTCAAACTCAGCAGCTTGTCTAATGGAAAACAGGGAAAGCATCACCTGAAGAGATGCAAGCAAAATTCCCTGAGAGAATAAAGACTGTTTTATTTATGGTGGCTTTAGGCAACCACTAAGCTTCTATCTTCAGAGCAGTCTCAACCCTTTTTCCTTCCACACAAAATCCTCTTACTTAAGTGCTGTTTTCAGTCTTGTTTCAGCTGATGCTGCTAAAATTGTGAGATCCTGAGTTTTGCTTTCACCCAGGCTGGTAACCCTCCCACTTTGCAACAAGGACGTGATTGAAATTCCAAGTCAGTGCACCAGGAGAGAACTCAGCTCCACTCTGAGTAACAAAAAGTCACGGAGGACACTCTCCTCAGGACTAAGGGACACGGCCCTGGCAAGGACAAGCTCTGCAGCAGAGCTGCAAACACCTGGAGTTCTGTCCCAAGGGCTTAGACCCAGAGCCAGGACTTCCTAAACCAAACCTGCCCTGAAAACAATACAGGCACAGTGATGAAGTATAAACCAGTGAGGTTCAATTTGCATAGGGAAAGAATAAAGTAGGTAATTTATGAGCAGGGCAGACACATAAGTCAAGTGCCTGCAAATCCATTCCCTAATTCTTCAGCCCAACTTGGAAGGTGCAGCACAAACAGCATGAGCCCAAAGCAAGCTGAGTATTTCCTTCCAAAGCCTTGAAGAGGGAGGGAGGGCAGAACACCAGCAGCAGATAATACAAGGAAATTCATCTCCTGGTCGATGCCAAGGTTCAGGCCATCACTCCAGGAAACACAGCACGAGGTATTACCTAATGCAACTGAAGTCATTCTAAATAGAAGCCTACTGGGGGCACAAACAAGGAATAGATGCTGTTTTCAACTCCTCACTCAGAACTTGGTTGTACCCAAAAGAGAAGGAGAGGATTTCACTGCATCTGGCACTACCCAGGCCGTGGGAAAGCAGGAAATTTTATAATACACTTTATGAATCACTCTATAAACTGATTGAATAAAAAAATATCAATAAAAACAGAAGACGTTAACATAATTTTGAGTATCTTCTACTTCTGTAATCATCTCTTTTGCCTGAAAAAACCCTTAACCCACACTGCATTAAAGTGGGAGAGGAAAACAGGGCTTAGCATGGATGGAGCTCTGAGCAAGCTGGGCTAGTGGAAGGTGTCCCTGCCCGTGGCAGGGGGTGGGACTGGATGAGCTTTACTGTCCCTCCATCCCAAACCATTCTGGGATTCGTTGATCCACCAAAGCCAAACTGGCCCAGTACAGAGCCCTGGGCAGCACTGCAGGAGGACGTGCAATCCCCAGCCATCCTTCACACAGGGAAGTCAAGGGATGGAAGGGAAGCAAAGCTGACAGCTGTGGGAGCAGAAACTGAATAGGGCAGCAATGTCTCCTTCCCAAAGAAAGTCATTTCTCAACTCAACTACAGTAATAGGGACTAAAAATAGTCATTCAAAAGAGCTGAGCTGCACTTTCGTTCCGTTTCACTCCCAGATGTCAACTAGTCCCATATCAGCACATATATTTACCATATGAGGAAATCCTGTTTGAACAACTTCAGCTTGTGAGTGCTTTTCCTTCCCTAATAAACCACAAGATTAAGCATCAGTGTAATGGCAGTATTCCCTGTCCCAGTGATATCCTCTGGCTTGATTATTTTGGGAATTTGCCGTTTAGGATAACATTTAGCTAAGCTCACACACTTGGCTTGGCTAACAAAACACAGACTCCACCAAACAGCTGAAGTTGGTGTTTCTTAGAAGGCAGGAGGTGCAGAGGACTTGCTGTGGGCACTGAAAACACCCCCCGAGCTCTCACACCGCGTGGTGGGGTGTCAAAAGGGACACAGCCAGGTGAGGGAGGGGCTCAGATTCCAGACAATCCCTGCCCTGAGAACGGGAGTGACTGTGAGCAGCACACCAGGGTTGTGTGCTGGTGTCACTGTCACATCACACGCCCTGGGCTGTGCCTCAGCACCTCTCAGCTGCCTCACAAAGCCTGGAAGGATGATGCACAGCCAGCACTACACTAGACAGCCTGAATTTACGGTCGACTGAATCATAAATTTTCCTCAAATTGTCCTCCTTTTCCTCAGGAGTTGCACAGCAGAAGAAAACCCTCCTAACATGATCAGGCCAGTTTATGTAACCTGGAAAGGAAGGGTTTTATCTTTTACAAAGAGTAACTGGATTCCATCCATTCACAGCCCACAGTTGCAGAAATCTCAGCAGATCCACTCTCCCAAGCCCTGCTTTGCCCTGAACAGTGCATTCCATTTATTTTTAGCTCAGGAGACACATCCATCCAGGCAGTTTTCAAGCTTCATGGGCTGCCCTGCCCTGTTCCACTGAGCACCTGACTGAAATGTGGACACAGTTCCAACTCATCCCTTCAGCTCCCCAGGAGGAGGGGCTTGAGGAGATGAGGGTCCACATCTCTGCTCTGCACAGATATTGGTAACCCCGTGGTACCAAGAAGGTGTTTGACCCAATCTCCTGCACCACACCAGCTGTTCCAGCTGTTCTCTGCAACAGAAGGGCAGTTTCATCATGTCAAAGCTCTTTTTTTCCATATTCTGGTCTCACACCACTAAAATTAAAGATCCTAAAGGCTGAGCTTGCACTTCAGTTGAAATTGGAGGCTACAGGTTCATCCCTGAAGTCCCCTCAGCACTGGAAACCACCACATCCTGTTGGAAGTTCTGATCCAATTCCTCCTGCCGTGGCCTCCATGACTAAACATGAAAATATCAGAAGGCAGCATGAGCTCCCAACACTCAGGGAACTCCCCAAGGATTTGTGCTCTACCTCCTCCAAAGGACTGACAGTTGCACTGAAACCCTGACTGCATGTTTCTGTATCCCCTTAAAGAAATCTGTACCACCACTGTCACTTTACAGGAGGCCTTCCTTGTTTTCCTTCAGCCCTCTTCCTGTGAGGAATTTTGCCACAGCACAAGTCAGGATGGCCTGCTGGAATCCCAATTCCAGAGTCAGGTCTCACAGACTCCAGGATAAGATGCTCCCTCCTGTCAGAGCCAGGTACAGCACCTGCTCTGGTCTGAACCAAGGAGAGGAGCAGAACTTTCATCCCAACTTTCACCTGACACTGAGGATCTTTATATCCTGCAGGATACAGGTAGCAAAACACATAGAGCATTGCCTCTGAAATTCTTACAGCTGAAGGTTAAGTAGTAAAAGACTCCACTCCCTTGGTTAGCCAGCCCTTGTATTGCTGGGCTCTGGGCTGTTCTTCTATAAACAAAATACATTTGAACGCTCTGAAACTGCTGTGCTGGGAAACCTGAATTATGAATTCCTAAGGAGAGCAAAGTGATGTGGTTCCCTCCAAGTGATTCCATCCCTGAGGAGGCTCTGGAAAAGCCCCCTGTCCACGCAGGCAGGGCAGGGCCTGGGCCAGCTCCTGCTCTACCCCTGCCCTGATGGAGCTGATGGAATGAATGTGCTCCCTTACACAGCCCCGAACTCGGAGGGTTTGAGCCCTGGGCTAATCCACTCGGGAAACACACGGCGGGATGGAGATTATTCCACAACGCTGAGGAAACTGGAGGTTCCCCGCGGGGAAGGAAAGTTGTGAGCCCCGCGGAGGAGCCGCAGGAGCGGCCGCGGCCCCCGCCCGGCTCTGCCGGACCCGCAGCATCCCCGCACCCCGACACCCATCCCGGGGGGGCACGGAGATCCCTTCGCAACCCTCTCCCAGCTCCGCCGGGATCCCACAGCGTCCCCTCCGGGAACCGGGGGGCAGGAACCGGGGGGCAGGGACCGGG
>VXBX01006313.1:1331-13782 GCA_013400415.1 Scytalopus superciliaris
GGGAAAAGCCAAGAAGGCCAAGGGAACCATGATAAGCTCAGGATGAGAAAGTAAAAATAATGAGATAGACAATTAGCAATAACAAGACATAGTGAGTGAGGCTGCCAACCAATCATGGTCTGAATAGGAATGCATGAACAGCTCGTGCTTGTAACATGCAGCCTATAGTAGCAAGCTACTGCTCGTGGACAGATATGGAAAGTGTATAAATATGGGAACTTTCTTTAATAAAATGGCTTCTCTGATCACCATATTGGTGCGTGTGGAGTTGTCCAGGCTCGCAAGGAGATTTGGAAACCCAGCACCTTACCACCCTCTCTATTGAGTAGGGAGACATTCCCCTCACCCACCAACCCTCCCACATTAGAATTTCTTTGGTTCTAGGCCTGTTAAAGAGTTTCTGTTAGTCACTGCTGACTAATGTCAGTCTGGTTAGTCTTTGAACATAATAAATTGGGGATTGAATAGAAGTCTCATTGTGATCTCTAGCTGAAAATGAACCTACCCTTGAAGAGGAGGTAGTAATTAGCTTCTCTGCTGGCATCGTTAGAAGAAGAAGAAATAGGGATTGATTGGTCTCTGTAGCCCAAATTGCCTACTTGCCACTAAAAGAAAGATCAGGATATTGTTTCATAATAATGTAAGAAAGGATGGTGCTGCTCCCATTCAGATAGTATGGAATGAGATGGATCTTGTGTGGTATAAGTGAGCAGTGATCCATTGAAGAGAAATTCAATGGGCAATCTTGTCTGGTACAAAGGTTTGTTTGAACTCATTAATTATGTGTGAGGGTCACTCATTTGATCACCCTTTCATGCTCCTCTCTCAGCATCCCTCATCCAGCTATATCATGGGGCAAGAACACATTGCTGCAACTGTGTACAGCTTTGTGCAGCTCATCCCAGTCTCCAGCCCCATCCCCAGCTCAAGGGTAGCACCTCTCACAGGCTCCTGCCTTGCCAAATGAGTCCCTCCCCATCAAGATGTGCATTGGGTGCAAATATATTTCAGAGACTCCAAGATGAAATGGCTGTGGTGCCAGTTTGATCCTTTTCATAAACAATAAAATCAGCACAAAATTTAAATATACAATGAACTAGTGACCAGAGGATTCTGTTTCTTAGTAAAATTCTACTTTTCTAGTTGTACCTAATAAAACTCTTAAGTTTTCCCCAAAAAATATTTGTAGGTAGTGTTTCTTTCCTGTCAGCTAGGAATCACAGCTAGAATGACAATAATACAGGGATATAGTACAAACCACAGCAGAACATCCAAAAGTTTGGCTTGCTTTAGCCTGTTTTCTGCACAGCAGACTCTGACTTTAATCTTAATAGAGAACAATTTCTCTGGGAAAATCAGTAATCACACAATTTGCTCACTGTGCCTTTGTATAGTTGCAAGCTTTAAAGGGGAAAGGGGGCAAGTAATTTGGATTTTTGTTTCAATTGGATGTGTTCATCTTATTTTTGGTTGTGGACCAGCCTCTGTATGCTCAGACATGCCTCGTGTTAATGATTAAACTTCTCAAATGTGTAATGTGGGAAAGGAGAGAAAATCAGATTTTTCCTGCAAGAATCCTTTGTGAAACCTGAAATGAAGAGGTAAAAATGGGAAGGCAGGAATGCCAACAAGGCAACTTACATGTCATGCCAGTAAGAGAAAACATCTTATTGTGTGCCAAAGGGTGTCACTGATAAAGTGCTGAGGTGACTGCCTGTATTGGCACTCCAGGTTCATGCTGACTGGGATGGTGTAAATTAAACCTTTCAGCCTCTGCCTAAGACTACAACCTCTTGGTCCTTGGCACTGGACTGAGTCCTACAGTGATGACCCAGGAGATCTTTCTCCATCCCAGTCTTCTCCCACTTTCATTCTGACAGCTCACTACCATGCCGGTGATTATATGCTTTCAAAATGTGGTGCTGCAGGTGAGGCGGCAGAAAACCTGGCTCTGTGGGCCAATGTCTTGGACCTGCCCTTCCAGGCCTGCCTGAAGAGCCTCTTCAGCCCCACAAGCAGCAGCAGCTTGGATGAGCAGCCCAGCAAGTGGAGTGGCCTGATGGCTGCACTGACCAGGAGGGACTGCTGCTCCCTGCCTCAGACTGCAGCCCACCGGGCACCTCCTCACCAGATCCATGCATGCCCAGCAGAAGAGTGTGGGGAAGGAAGTGCACAGGTGGGAGATCTAATGGAAATATGGAGTGTGAAAGAAAAAGACGTGGAGAATAAACACAGCCCCTCAGGAGTTAAAAATCTTGAGGAGACCGGAATAGAGGGTGGCCAGTGACTCATGAACTTGATCACCACCCCCTACAAGACACCTTACTTTATCTGAGAAATAAAAAGAGTCTATGGGAGACATGGAAAATAGATTATATAGGTCCTTTCAAGAAATCAGAAAGAAAACAAGTATGTGCTGGTAGGGGTGGAAGTAGTTTTGGGTCTCATGCAGGCTGAAATAGTATCATAGGCTACTGGAGAAAGCATGGTAAAAGTGCTGAAGCAATGGTTCAGTTACTTGCCTAAACCCAGGTCTACTCAATCTGACAATGGTAGTAACTTTACTGCCAGAGTGTGGGATTGTTTTGCACGAATGCAATGTTCCAAGATGTGGTTAGAGTGTAGATGACAACACCTGGTGTTTATTCAAGATATGCAGCTACTGGATGAGAAAGGTTAAGAAGACCAAAGAAACCATGATAAGCTCAGGATGAGAAAGTAGAAATAATGAGATATACAACTAGCAATAACAAGACATAGTAGGTGAAGCTGCCAACCAATCATGGTCTGAATAGGGGCGAGTGAACAGCGTGTGCTGGTAACATGTACATAGTAGTGAAGTACTGCTCATGGACAGAAATAGAAAGTGTATAAATATGTGAACTTTCTTTAATAAATGGCTTCTCTTGAACATCATATTGATGTGCAGAGTCATCCCAGGTCTCGCATGGGAATCTGAACCCCAACACCAGAGTGGTCCAAGAATGTGGCAGAATGAAGCACGGACCCCTGCTGTGTGTGACAAGAATCACTTTAATGCTAGTTGTCCAGGGTTAGCATAGCATACATCCAGGAGTGTCAGACTTGAGGGGGGTGCTCTCTGCTCCCTGACCCACCCCGGTGCTGGCTGGGGCCCCTTGCAGCCACAGAAGAGACATGCTGTAGCTGAGGCACGCTGGAGCAAAGAGAGTCTTTATTCGAACAGCCCAGGTTTATAAATCCCTGGGGGCAGGCCCAGGGAGCAGAGCTGTAATTGAATGAGGGTTCGGGTGGAGGGGAGTGGTTAGGGGACCCGGGTAGCCAATTGGAGAGGGGGAGGGTCCATACACAGCAGGAACCCAGGGATTGGGGAAGGGACGGGGAAGAATGGGTGAAGCAGCCTATAGGGTTAGGGGAAGGGCAGAGCTGGTCTCAGGGGAGCAGGNTATTCGAACAGCCCAGGTTTATAAATCCCTGGGGGCAGGCCCAGGGAGCAGAGCTGTAATTGAATGAGGGTTCGGGTGGAGGGGAGTGGTTAGGGGACCCGGGTAGCCAATTGGAGAGGGGGAGGGTCCATACACAGCAGGAACCCAGGGATTGGGGAAGGGACGGGGAAGAATGGGTGAAGCAGCCTATAGGGTTAGGGGAAGGGCAGAGCTGGTCTCAGGGCTGCAAGGCAACTTGGCAGCGTCCCAGCAAACCACGTGGTTACAGTCAGGTCTGGGATTCCCAGAGCTTAGGGGAGGGCTTGTTACAGTAGCACACAAGAGCTAAACAGTTTCTCTGCTTCTTTGGTCCTGGACTGTTTTCTGTGGTGATGATTTCAGTCCTGGGGGTGTGCTTTCCATTTCTCATAGCTGCCACTGTTCCCCACACAGGAGAAGCTAAACGGTCAGAGCAAAAACAGCCATGCTGTGGTGGAATGAAGGCACAGACTCCTGATTTACGATTGACAGAAATCACTTTAATGCTAATGATCCAGGTTTATATACCATCGGCTTTCAGCTGGGAGAGGTTAAGCAAACAAGGCAGAATACAGCTGTGGGTCACACATTCACTACACACACATTTGGGCGGCTGCCACACAAACACAGACCTTGTCCATTCACACCCCACGCATAGCGAATTACAAACCGAGAGCTTAGTTCCATCCCTGGCCGGTAAATCAAGGCTTTAGATAAAATAATGCAAGGTCATCTCAACATTTCCCAGGCCGCCTTGTTTTTCTGCTTTCTTCTTTTCATACTGGCTTGCTACACCATGCACACTCTTGCCTGCATGTACACATATCCTGGTGTTCCAGGGTGCTTATCTCACTCATGAGTTATGGCACAGGTTGTTGCTATCTGTGCAGCCACTCATACACATACCATTCTCTCAGGCTGCATGCTCAAGGACTGGCTCCATCCTTGGTCAGTAAATCAAAGCTTTAGATAAAATAGCACACGATTAGTTAGATGATTCCCAGGCCTTCTGTTTTTCATCTTTCTTGTTCTCATGCTTGATTCATGTTGCGCCCAACACAAGAATGGGCAAAAGATGATGGAATTCAATGGATATTTCATACCCCTTACTATACTCAAGCTAACAAGATAGTAGAAAGAACAAATGGGCTATTGAAACCTGCCCTGAAACTACACAATGCGGGATGTCCTGCACGATTTCCAGAGGCCATGGCAAAGGTGGGGAAAGAATGGATGTCCCAAACTGACTGCCTTCTGCCCTGAACCCCCTTCCTTATTGTTGGGGAAAGGGGAAGGAAGGATCCAGTCAAGCCCTCTCACTATATGGGACAGCCACCAATGCCCGCAGGAAAGACTATTGTATTCATACTTGGTGGATAATCCCATCCTTTTAATAATTTTATTTTTTATTAATTCTGCACATATGTTGCAGATTATCAGAAGAAACACCACAGGATTCATGTTGATTTAGACTGTATTGATAATTGTGTGTATTTTTATGTGATTGTGATTTTTGTATGTTATAATTGGAAAAGATGTTTTGGATGACTGTCCTCATCACCCTCAAGGTCACTTGTACCATACAAGAAGATGAATCCTCAAGCTTATCCTGGGAATTGATAAAAGGATTTGTACCAATGCGGAATCTAATGGACCAAGGGATATGTGCCTCCCCTCCTGGTTCAGCAGCAGAAGCGTTTAAATTTGCTACGATTAATTTAAACCTCTATACCATTTCAGATAAGGAGCTTAACCAGCCTAAAGTGATTAACTATGTGTGGGAGAGCCCAACCAATGGACTCTACCTTTCAAATGATGCAGAATAGGACAAATATATTGTAACCTAAAAGAGGACTATAGTCCTGGAAAAGGTCAAGGAAATTGTAACTGGGCATATAACAGGTTTTGCTTAGACTGTTCTATGATTGATTGGTGGTACCCACCATTAGAGGGTGACTATTTTGAAATAGACTACAGTCTACAATGGGATCCACCATAGTGCATCCAGATTCCCTATGAAAAAGGAAAAAGTTACTCAAATCTGAACCATATATCCCATGAGGCAACTTGGTCATTGTGATGGGTTGGATAAACCCCCAAAAAACTTAGATTAAGGCCTTAGTTTAGTTAGGCCTGAAACCACATTTAGCAGGCCACAGTTTTGTGAGCCATAGGGTTTCTGTAGATTTAGAGGGGCAAGTATCACCTGACTTAAGCAACCAAAGAGGTATTTCNGTGCAGGTCTTGGGAGGGTTTGGCATTTGCCAAGGTCAAACCCACGACAGTCATGGAGATAAGTACTATTAATGGAAATTGACCCTGATGAGAAGTATGTGAGTGAAGTAGAAATATGAGACCTGACCATGAATAAATTGTTTAATTGCTTATGGGTTATAAATTGCTCCACAGGTACAGGAGATCCCTTGGAAACCTGGTATATTCTTGAACTGAGAAACTTCATTCAAGATATGTGTACCTGTTAGAAATACCCAATCAAAGGATTCCAGAACAGAGATAAGTGCCAAGGGATCATAGATCTGATTGTTATATGTAGGGAATGAAAGTGTCCCTAATGTTAGAAAATATATTTACCCTGTATGTGACCCTTAAGAGACACCAATTTATTTTGTAAAACATCACTTGGTCAGTACATCTTAAATAATTGGACTCACTTTGCCTTTGGGGAAATAAATACGCGGGTACAGCAAGTATAAAAAATGGTATCACAGAACGGGTTAACTTTAGATATGTTGTTGTTAAAAGAACATGATGTATGTGGAATGTTAATTTTGACCGAAGGGGAATGTTGTATCCCCATTTATGACACAGCCACCTCTATAGAACACAACAGAAGATGAAGGAAATTGTTGACCAGACCAGAGAACTCTTCCAGGCAATGCAACTGAAATACTGGTTTAATGGATGGACCCCAAACTCTTGGTTACAATCTATTTTGTGATCTCTGAGACTCATGGGGTGGGGAGCATGGCTAGCAATAATAGGAATGTTATTGCTTACTGGTTTATATTTTTAATGACTGGTATACCTGTTGTCCGCTGTATGCAATCTCTCCTCTTTCTTCTCTCTTTTCTCCTTCTGTCCATTATGTGAAAATCACCATCATTGAAGAAAATTTGGAGCCAGCAGCAGAGGAAGCAGCAAAAACATCTCTTTAAGCCATGGGGTGGTGTGATAAAATTAACTTTGCTTAGATAAACTTGTTGAGCCCTGCAATCCATTGTTTTCCTGATAACCTGGAACTGATGAATTAAAGTGTTTTCAAGCAAAGGATAAGAAGTAGATCCTATGGAGGTGGGGTAATGCTTTTTATCATGCCAATCTCCTCCCTTCCAATAAGGCATAGCTGCATGAAATAGTGTAAAACTCCCCCCCAGGGAAGGGATCAAGGCATTCCCACATAAGTCTGAATGTATATAATCCATTGAACTCTTTGTTGTGTAGGCCCTCACCACCAATGGATCAAGACTGTGACCATCACTCTGACCACAGACATTGAAACTGCAATGTTCATGTTTCATTGCTGCATCCATGGGTGGTGATATCTTTCCTCTCCACTATCTACTCCTGTCCTTTCCTTCTTTCTTTTCCTTATATATTTTCTTTGTGATATTTTTATAGAAAATAACCAAAATAGCTATATGCCTTTTTTCTGTTGCAACCAAATTGTTTTAAAATAAACCTGCCTCATATATACACACACCAGTCATTCATTATCATTTCACTCTAATTCACCCCAAAGGATCTATTAACAAGAATCTCAAGTTACTCTGCAGAGGTGGGTCACAGTGGTGTGAAAACTGATTGAATTTGGGGGTTAAACATGAGGCTGATGCGTTTCTCTTTCCAACATGTCTTGCCACTGGGTTACTAGGTCCAGCGGTTGCAAGAGCTGGGCTGGATAGCAGTTCCTCTGGTCCTGGAGATAGGGCATTGTGTGTGGCTAGCCGTCGCGAACGACGATGCTTTTTTTTTATGCCTGCGCGAATGGATTTATTACGTGGAGCTCAGCGTGCGCGGAACTGGCCCCACCCCCTTTAGCCCTGGGACACTCTAGCCTTGGCCGGGGCAAGCCCGGACGAAGTTGGCAGAGCGAGACCCGCAGGGCTCGAACCGGCGTCCTTCCGAGAAGGAGCACGGATCCAGGGGCGGCGGCTTTACCCACACGGCCACAGCCGCCGGCAGATAGGGCATTATCATTCTGCTATCAGCTTCGCTTCATCCAGCTCTGTCAGCATCACTCACTGCCACCCTTCCGTTCCCCTCCACATGTCTCAGGCTGTCTCTTTCAATCTTTCCTTGAGACGGTTGGGTTTTCCTCCAGGCAGAGGCTGCGAAACACTGACTGCTCAGTTATGAGCAAGAGCCTCATGCTGAGCAATGAAGAGCCACGTGTGGTTTGACAGCCATAGCCTTGGACTCTGTGCTAGCAAGCAGCAGTGCAGGTCAGGGACAGCATATGGTTCACATAAAATTATTGTGTTTTATTTTCCTGAGTTATTTTTAATTAATGACTGTTTCTAAACAGACTTCCTGTGTCACGATGTCTATTTTCACAAAGATGCAGTTCTAAGTGTCCTTTTATGAGGTTAATTGCCCCTAGCTGTTAAATAAGACAGCCTGACTGCATCACACAAAAATGAAAGTTTATTTTAAATCTTCATTGTTGGTAGGTTACAATGTTGTTCAGGAATGGTAGAGGAAAAAGCAATTATGTTTACATTAATGCACCTTTATCATCCTCTGCTCAGGGATCTTTCAACGTACAAGAAAACTATTTTAACATACCACTAGGCATATTTCTAAAACTAACACACTTCATGCAAACTATCTAACAACACACTGCTATAACTCAATATTAACTAAGATATATTTTATAAAATTGGTGGATGCACACAGTTCTTATCTATCTTATTTTTAACTTTATTAATAGAGTCCTTCAAATGTATCTTTCCGCAGAAATTAGCAGGTTTCTCTTCTTCACTTTACAGTTAGCCAAGGTCGTCTTGCAGATTCCATTGTTATCAGTGATGCCTCTGTCTGAGAAGCTGCATCTGGCTTCTCTATCAGTAAACCTGCATGTTCTCCATCATCTCTTCTGTTTTTATTTTCTAAATGAAGAAGTAAGACTTGTGCAAAGCTATGACGAATCAAATGTGAGACACAGGAAAGAAAACATGGCACACTAACTAAAATACAGAAAAAAGGGCTAAAACAGCAATTTTCTTGAGTCTTGGACTAAGGTTGAGAATATTCATCCAACCAAACAGATGATCCAAGTTCAGGTATTTACTTATCTTAAATTGTGTTGTTAAGTTTCTTAACTGAGCAATGCTTTGGTAAACTGTCTCTGAATGATCAGAGAGATTCATACAACACATACCTTCAAATTCTTTGCAACCATGCCCATGAGCTAAAAGCAAGAAGTCAATAGCTGCTCTATTCTGTAAAGTGGCTTTCCTAATTACACTTGTATCGGTTACCAAGGCTTCAATTCCTGAACTAGTAGCGTTGGCTTCTTTGGCAAGCCAACAAGCTAATCTGTCCGAAGTGGTTAATGCATGAGCTGTTCCAATTCCTGCTACAAGACTAGAAAAAAGTGTCTTGGTTGGTCCCCAAATATTTACATTAGAATTGCAATTGCTGTTGTATTGCTTCACAAATCTCTTGTGTCTCTTCAGAGTGGGAGTACCTTTTGGTAATTTATGAGGGTTAAAAAGAGTTAATTTTCCCAATGTGCACGGTCCTCCTTTTGCTCTAGTGGGAATGCCTTTCCACACTTGTGATCCACAAATTAAGAAGATACCTTTGGGTAAACCAAGAGGCATCGCTCTGGATTTGATTGTAATAGAGGTGGATGATTTGCACCAAAAGCTAGCATTTTGATATGTGGAGATACATCAATTGCCAAATAATGATTTGAATTTGAATCTGAGGGATCAAATTGAAAACAAAAAGATGCAGACTACCCATAGTTTTAATGAATGAATTAATTAATTAATCTTGAGGCTGAATTGAAATTTGAGGAAGACTATTTTTAAAACTCTGATCATTGTCACATTGCAGTAACTGCACCTTGTGAAGGTTAGAGCATCGTGGCAAGTAGTGATGCAGAAGAGCAATCCACTGAGAGTTATTAAAAGGAAGACCTACTAAACAAGTATGAAATGGATTAGCTGGAGTGGCTACAGACAAACACAATGTGTCAGTCCCAGTTGCATTTGGAAGTGTTACCCAGATGTTCTGCTGATCAAAGATACTCCAGTCAGGTGACACGGCTGTTGTCATTAAGATGAAGCATGATAGGGCTGCACAAAATGCGAAGGTATCCATCGTAGACCATGATCCATGTTAACTGGAATTAAATTTTGTCCTTGTCTGGTATTTTGAGAAGCTTGCTCCCAGTAATGGCCCAGTAATGGAAGTGGCCAACAGGAACTCGGAATTACGTAGCAGAAAGCTTCTGGAGACGATGCTCCCTATAGTGACACGGCCCATCCACCACTGAAGGGGACTGCCACCATCTTGGCATTGTGCAGCTAAAATTGCCTGCGCCTGCTGTGGAGGGAGGGAAAACCCCATGATCCTCTCAGAGAGAGGAATGGGTTGAAACAGAACCAGAGCAGCTGCGTGTGCTTGCTCAGGGCTTTCCACAGGGAGAGGAGCAGGTGGATGCGACAGACCCAGAGTTGCACCCGCCCCCTCCAGAGCAGCTTCTGATGCTATCTCTCCTCCCTGCCCCTTGGGTGGGGGGGTCCTGCCTCCTCCAGCATCCCTGCTGTCTGTGAGTTAGCTTCTCTAAGTGAGTTATCAGGATTTTCTGTTTGTTTTTTCTCTGGGATCAGTGCTTTTTTAAGAGCTCTGTCTCTCAGAGTCTCATATACTAAACGCCATGGTTTCAAAACACTAGCTGCTACTTTATCACCCTTAGTGGCTGCATCCCAGAGGGCTACTCCGATGTTATCCCATTCTGTCACATCAAATACATTAGAAAAAGTCAAGTTAGGCTGATATTTCTGTGTCCAAAGGAGGAGACTCTGCAACAATTGATCTTCTACCTTAGAATCATGCTCCTTGAGCAGGCATCTCATTAATTCATAAACATTTTTTTGCTCAGAGGACATATTTAACCCTATTTTTCTCAAAGTTTTCACTTGCTAGTATAAACTCCAGTGTGTTCACACCTCCAGCTGCTTACATGGATACTGCATTTCTATGTCTTCGCTGTCCCTGGGTCTGATATTTGCCAACTGGAAGCTTGCACTTATTTTGAATTTCCACAAGAACCAGTGAGAAGTTGTACGAACCCAGAAAACAGCCCACAAATGGTGTCACAGCATCATAGTGTTGTGTTAAGAACACCAGAACATAATTTAGATAAAACTTTATTTCTTATTCAATTCCATTTTTAGAACATTAATTTATTTCCCGCAGTTTGAATACATGTCTTGTTTTTATGATGTATTTTGTTTATTTTTTTCTGGTTGAGATCAATTAATTTTTCCTTAGATGCTTCTTATACTATATGGAGTCACATTTTTGCTTTTCAGTTAGGATATTGGTATTGAGCTATTTCAGAGCAGTGGTCAGCCTTAACTAAGTACTTAACTAAGTAGGTGTTAACATTTCTGTATAGCTAAGCCCTTCCTTTAACTTATTAAGGAGAAGGCTGAAAAATCAGTGATGAATTAAATCCATGGCTAACAGAGATGAATGCAGTTGACTGGTACAACTGGATGTTACCATACATGACCCAAATAACTTGCAGTCCCAAAATTACTGGTGAACTCAGGTATGATTTTATGATATCTGACACTTTTTAATGTGGTGGTGGACAGTGGGTCTGCCGACCCCCTGAGTGCTGACATTAAGCTTGACAACTTTGTGGTGTATCCTTAAAAGAGAAAGGCACATGGATGGAGAAAGAATGTAAACAAGAATGTGGAAGAGAGAGCTGGGGATAGGCTGCAAGTTACAACACTTAAAAGTTACCAATAAGAAGTTTTGTTAGGAGAAATATAAGGGAAAGCACCTATCAAAAAGTGACAAGTAACCACTGCAACTGTATATAACGGTGTATGGTAAACAATAAAGTGTGTTAGTTTGCTTGCTGTAAATATGCTGCTTTGCTGCTTTTTTTACCACCACAACAACATTTTAACTTTAAGGACTGTAGTCAGTGGAATTCTAATGTCTGAGGAGCATTCATGTCTAGTCCATAGAGCAGTGGCTCATTGAATACTGATTATTATTATTCTGCACGTTTCCAGCTTCTAATGTTGGTTTTAGCAAAACTAAAACACTTATTGTAGCTTTTTAATGGTGCTTTCTCCTTTAAGCATTTGTAGCAATTGGCATGAAGACATCGTAGTGACTGAGAAAGACATGGCTAGCAGGTTCATAATGCAGAGGGGAAGTACCTGTATAGAAATGTATGTGCTTGTTTGTGGTCTGCTTCCTACATTTTGAGATCCTTATTCTGGATAATAAATTCCTTAGAACAAAATGGAAAAATTGCACTAGACATTTTTAAAATTCTAAATTAAATTTTAAATTCTAAAATCATAAATTTCAAGGTCAAGCAGTATGATGGAGTTCATCTGCTTCTTGCTTACCACAGACTCTGGAAAGTTACTCAGTGCTGACAAAATAACCAAAAGCAGAGGAAAATCTCCTCCATCCTGGGCAACGTATTCCAGTGGTTAATTACCTATACATGCTGTGGGTGGAAACTGACCAATGTAACTAGTGAAAATGTTGTTATGGTCAAATTTTTACTGTTCTTCTCCATTCATTTATTACAGAATCTTTTGAAGAGGAATTTCATGTCAATTTGGTCTTGCATAGATTTAATGCTTGGGGAAAATAAGAAGTTAATAGCACTGATTTCACAGAATCACAGAATAAGTTAGGTTGGAAAAGACCTCTGAAAACATCAAGTCCAACCTATGACCTAACACTACCATGTCAACTAGACCATAGCACTAAGT
>VXBX01006315.1:20074-30392 GCA_013400415.1 Scytalopus superciliaris
AGCAAACGTGGGGAGAGCCCTTCCCAAATCTTCATCAGCGAAGCCCAGCCATGATGATGATCACATATATCATATACATCATATACATCATATATATATAATATATATCACATATATAATATACATCATATATATCATATACATCACATATATACATCATATATATCATGTACATAATATATATCATATATATCATATACATCATGTATATCATATATATCATACATCATATCTATCATATCTATCATATAATCAAGGTTGTCTCCATGAAAAGAAGGGGAAGCAAGTTCTGGGAATCCCGAGCTGCTGCAGAGCCCAGCTTTGAGGTTTCCCTTTCCCCCCTTAAATGCACACAAAGACACCCCAGCTCGAATCCCGTGCCAGAGCTCGGGTGTTCCCTGCTCCTTGTTTTCCCCATCTCTTGGGATGAAATCATTTGGGATTTATCTCATCATTTGGGATTTATCCCATCATTAGGGATTTATCCCATCATCATTAGGGATTTATGCCATCATCATTTGGGATTTATGCCATCATCATTTGGGATTTATGCCCTGGCAGTACCTGCTTTTCCCAAGCTGTGTGAGAGGATGGATTTCCCCCTGGATTGCTCGTTGCCCAGAGGTGTTTATTCCACGGATCAGAGCAGTTTTCCTCTCTGACATCCATCATTAAAGGGCCAGTTATTCCTCCCAATTTCCATCTTCTTTATTACACTGTGCCCAAATATGTGCAGTTTGCCTTGAAGTGGAGGACACCTTTGGTACAGGTTGATCTCCTTGATGCCAAAGTTATGAACCTCAGCAACTTCAAAGGCACGAAACCTGGGGCAATGTGAGCGCAAATTAAATTCCATAATCACAGTAACTGTGACCAGAACAAACTGAAAACGTATTTGAAATAGTTTCCTGGACTGTTTTACACTGAGCTCCATCCAGAGAGAGGACTGAAAGGGAGGACTCCTGCAGAACAAACACACTGATTTAGAAACATGGAATTAATTCAGATGCTGCTCTAATTTTGCTGATAGGTTTTTTTGAGTTCTTTGAAGTGTGTGCATCATCCACCTTGCCTGGCTCTGTGCCAGCAGCCTCCCTGGGTGCCACTTCTGACCTCCTTCTCTCTTGCTTTTCTTTTCCATTTCAAATGATGATTTTTGTGTCTGAAAAATTATGTCTGTTCTTGCCAAGGCAATGCGCTTGAGCTGGAATAGGAACTCGTGAGCTGCTTTCTCTCCCTGCATAAAGGCAGCTCCAGCAAATGATCTGGATGTCAGTGATGCTCCTGAAGATTGTCTGACGGCTGGAAACAACTCTGAGTCTTGGGGTGTGGTCTTTGACCTCACCTGGTACAGCAGACAGAGGGGGGAGCTGCAAAACTCAGCATTTCTAGCAAAAGCAGTGACGTAGAGAGTCACAGAATCAGAGGAGCCTGC
Source organism: Scytalopus superciliaris (assembly GCA_013400415.1). Classification (NCBI taxonomy): domain Eukaryota; kingdom Metazoa; phylum Chordata; class Aves; order Passeriformes; family Rhinocryptidae; genus Scytalopus; species Scytalopus superciliaris. The sequence goes on from VXBX01006315.1 coordinate 21,510, forward strand.
AGTGGTTTGGGTTGGGAAGGACCTTAAAGATCATCTTTTCCAACCATGGGCAGGGACACCTCCCACCAACCCAGGGTGCTCCAAGCCCTGTCCAACCTGCCCTTGGGCACTGCCAGGGCTGGGGCAGCCACAGCTTCTCTGCCCAACCTGTGCCAGGGCCTGCCCACCCTCCCTGGGAAGGATTTCACGGGCACCTCTGCTGATGCCTTGAAAGAGCCCAAAATTGGCAGGGGCAGAACTTTGCAGTGTCAGCAGGGATGGTGTTCCCTGGCCATCCACTCAGGATCAATCAGGATCGTGGGGATACTGTGATTTATTTGATAGTGACTTGGTTGGATTAATTCCTGCTGGCCACACTCCAGTGCTTAATTATTTGTTAAGTAGGACTCAGGGAGTTGGATTTTGTGGATCAAGGATGAGCAGAAAACACGGACTAGACACCCACCCTGATGTCCACGTTGGGACACAGAGAGTACAAAACCAGCACTGGGCTCCAGGGGCTTTTTATGGTAAGTCAGTCTTTTCCTCGATTTTTTTGCCCATCCTTGAGAAAACCTTCACCCTCAGGGGGGCAAGAGAGACAACCTACACGCCCCCCAAATCGAGCCCTGGAGGGAGGAGAAACCAGCAATTAAGAGCACAACAATAAAGCATTGGCCTCTCTGCAGGAGAACAAAGAACGTTCTTAACATAGAAACTGTTTCTCGAGGACTCGTCAGACTTTCACTTTGAAACTCCCCCCTCCGACTCGAAAGCTGCGCCGCGTCAAAGGGACAAGTTCTAAGGAGGTGCCGCTTCTCGTCTGCAAGTCAAGGGAAAGAAGAACTTTACTCAGCATCTGGAGGGGAATGTGACCTTCCCACTGCAGGGGACACCCGAATCCATCCATCCCGGATCGAGGAGGATATCAAGGCCAGATGCTGCTCTGGAGGGCCTGGTAAGTATTTTCCTTGCCCTGCCCTTTTCAAGCACTCAGATCTTTAATCACCCCTGGTACGTTAAGCCTTTCAGATCTTTAGTCACCCCTGGTACGTTAAGCCTTTCAAACCTTGGTCCAAAGACATGAGTGTTGCTTTCATTTGAAGAGTTAAAAAATGGGGATAACGTTCTTTTTTTATCCTAGAAAACCTGCAGAATCAAGAAATTCCACGGTAATTCCTCTTTCTTTGTGCTCATTAAATGTGTTCCAATAAATCCACTCTTGTGGATGTGGAGGCTCAGCCTTCAAAGTGTTCCTGCACTTCCCTCAGTGTCTACATTGGCAGATATTCCCATTTTGAATTAACAAGAGTTCCATCCTTCTCACAGACACACCAGAAGCACAGATGCTCCCCCTGGGTCATTTACCAGACACTGTCCTGGAGAACCAGATATTATAAATACAACTTCTGATTGCTCAACATGTGCCTGACAGAAAATTCCTCTCAGTCTTCTCCCACTGTTGCTTTGTCAGTGAGCACACGTTTATTTGGGCTTCCCAAAATGTTGGCTGGCCAAACAAAACTTTCTGCATCCTTTGAATTGCTCCATTCTCCATTGCAAGCAGTGCCTGCAATATTAGCTTTTATTTGCATGTCAGCCCAGACATCTGCAAAGGCCTCTTTGTATCCAGGGGAGAAACCCAGATATTTTCAGGCTGTGAATTATCCAATCTGTGCCACAAGTTCCTTTTGGGAAATGGTGCCCTAAAGGGGTACTTTTCTGTCCTTGGGCAGTAAGAGTGGGCTCATTAGCTTGGTGGTTGTCATTTAGTGATGGGAATTCATCCATCAGGACTGCACCTTCAGATTGAATCCTTAAATATTTTACCTGTTGCTTTAAAAGCTCCAGGTGAGAGGACAATCCCTGCAACTCCCCCCAAAGGGAGGGAACATCCCCTGAAAGCTGTGGGGTTGATCTCGTGTCTCCAGAGCAATGAACTTCTTACAGTTAAACCCTTCTGGGGAGGGGGAGCACAACGAACCATACCAAACCCCTGAGGCAGGAGAGGAAACGTCCTGATCCCATCAGGATTGGGTGGGACACCTTCCACTATCCCAGGGTGCTCCAACTTCCCTGGGCCACGGCAAAAATCCCTCTGCTACAAGTTACATGCCTAAGAAGACATATATCTTTCAGCCTTTTTTGCTGCTTTTTTCACTTTTTTTACTGTTTAGCAGTTTGAATTAACTGTAATATTAAATATAACTTCTCTAACTGGAAGAGCAGTTAAATATGTGTATTCTATGAGCTGGATGAGACAAGCAAAATTAGCTGAGTCTCATATACAGGAAAATCATAATGTAATATAAAAATGCATTTTCTGAGCCTGTAACAGACTGAGCATTTCATCAGGGAACACGAAATTGGTGCTGTAAAACTGCACCAGGATAAACTCAGAGCTCCTGGTGAAAGTACCACATCCAGTGAAGCCTCTGCTACATCATGTGGGTTTTTTTTCCCAGATCTGTGGGGCTGCATGGCCTGTTTTTCCACTACAATTTCAGTTGAGGTGGGAAGATAAAGAAGGCACGTTGGAGAAGGCAGGGCTGGCCAGCAGGATGAGGATGTTCTGCTGCTCAGGGAGGTGTTTGTGGTGGAGCTCTGGCAGGAATGGAACATCCTGGGCATCACAGCCCAGCTGGAGTGGGGGCAACATCAGGGCTCAGGTGCCCAATGCCAGGCACAACCCACCCCATATCACTCAAACTCATTCCTACTCCTTGTTTCTCCCAGATTTCTGGGCAGGAATACAGTCACCCTGCCCCCAGTGCCAGGCACAACCCACCCCATATCACTCAAACTCATTCCTACTCCTTGTTTCTCCCAGATTTCTGGGCAGGAATACAGTCACCCTGCCCCCAGTGCCAGGCACAACCCACCCCATATCACTCAAACTCATTCCTACTCCTTGTTTCTCCCAGATTTCTGGGCAGGAATACAGTCACCCTGCCCCCAGTGCCAGGCACAACCCACCCCATATCACTCAAACTCATTCCTACTCCTTGTTTCTCCCAGATTTCTGGACAGGAACACAGACACCCTGCCCTAAACAGAAAGAGAACAGTAGCTTTGATTCATCCACTCAGCAAAAGAGAGAAACCTCCCCTTCAGTGAAATTTAGCACAGTAATTTTAGCATTTCTATTCATTTACAGAAAGGGAAACAATGTGCCCCACAGACACACCTCTGGTGAGCCTTTTGTTCTTCCCAGTTCCCAAAAAAGCGCCGAGGCAGGACCTGCCACCAGCCAGAGAAACATCATCTTGGCAATGACTAACATTTTCCCATAGTCATCCATTTCTCTTCTGTAAAGCTTCTCACTAAATGAAATTTGACTTTACAGCTGACACCAGTTATAAATAAGGCTTTGCAGCTGACAGTAGCTATAAATAAGACTTACAAGCCCGGGAATCATCTGGAAGTTGGGGGTAGCACATCCCATTCCCTGTTGGGAACACACCCCGTTGCCTTTGACTCACGAGGCAAAGGGGAGCAGGTTTAGCTAAAGCCAGACAGAGCATTTCCCACTGAGCTCCCCCCAGTGCTTGGAAGGGTTGGGTGGCCAACAGGAGACGTAAATATGGGATCACTTCAGAAGGGTCTTTCTGGGAGACACATTTTTTTGGTGCCCTGCAGAGGCCAAAGGGGATCCCTTTGGTGTCACAGCAGCGGGTGATGGAGGGGAGGCACAAAGAGCCCAGTGAACCCCAACACGCCCAAACACCATCACAGTGACACCAAACTGGGGCTCCTCTGCCTTCAGTGTCCCCACCATTTCCACACCTCCACAGGCTGTCACAGGAACCCCCAGTGCAGCCCCATTTTCCAGGGCTGGAGCAGAGAGGGGGACATGGGGGGGACACTCAGGGCCACCCCCGAGACCCACCGGGGCTGGGGATCCCTCAGCACCCCAAACACCACAGAGTCATCACAGGGGCTTCCAAACATGTGACAGGAGATTTGGGGGGAGAAAAGGCTTCTTAGACACTTCTGCTGTAATTTTAGAAGAGCCTCTCTCCGGCTGGAAGAATGGGGTGTTTTATTATCGAGAGAAAATCGGTGTAAGCAGGATTAGTAATGATTGGAAAGGGTAAAAGAAAGGGAAAGAGAGAGGAGCTGCCAGCACCGAGTCCCTGCTGCAGGGGCAGGATTGGTGCAAGGTGCAGGCTTGGGGGAGTCACAGCTCCTTGTGCAATGCTTCACACATTGTCACCTTCCAAAGAGGCAGCTGCCCTGTCCTTCTGCCAGGGCTGTGGCTGAGGGCACAAACAACAGCAGTGCCTGCCAGTGGTTTGGCATCATCTTTTCGGGGGAAAATCAAAACTGTGGGTCATCAGTTTCTCATCCGACTTTCCACATGCTCAGCTGACTTCTGTATCTTCCTGAGGCTGATGAAAACCATCCATGTTCCATTGTCTCATAGCAGATTTTCGAGCAAAACAGCCATTTAATTAATGGGACCCCGTGAATATTTGCAACTGTTTGGGTTTTTTTTTCCAAATATGCAATGGCTTGCCCAGCCAGGTCTGTGTTAACTCCTGCTGGGGACCTGCTGGAAAGCTCCTGGAGTCCTCCTGGCCCAGGAACAGACACCCTGCTGGAAGGGTTTCATCTGCACCAAGGGAGACATTCAGCAGCACTCACAGGGAAGAGTCCCTGGGCAGTGGTGGGGCAGTGCAGGGAGAACATCAGAAGATACCCGGCCCTCTGGGCACAACCTCAGCCTGCCCTGAGGTGCAGCACCACAGAATCATGGCATGGGTTGGGTTGGGTTGGAAGGCACCTGCAAAGCTCTTCCATGGGCAGGGCCACCTTCACCAGACCACGTTACTCAGAGCCCTGTCCAACCTGGCCTTGGACACTTCCAGGGATGAGGGAACTGCCTTGAGAACACTCTCCATTAGATGCTGAATAAGCACTCTGGAGTATGGATTGGGCAAACACACAGGTCCCCACCAAACAGCTCAGCTTCAAGGGGGGCAGGTGTGTCTTCACCCACACAGTGCCCTTCCACCTGGCAGAGCTCATGGTGAGCGTGGGGCAGCCCAGCTGGCACAGACACCCTGGCACCACGGGCTGGAGGGAGCCCAGACTGCTCAGACAAGGAGGTTTATTCCCTCTGGCAGTGAGAACAGTGACCCACCAAGACAAAACAATGACCCACCAGGACAGGAACAATGACCCACCAAAACAGGAACAATTGATCCACCAAGAGAGGAACAATTGACCCACCAAGACACAACAATGACCCACCAAAACAGGAACAATTGACCCACCAAGACACAACAATGACCCACCAAGACAGGAACAATGACCCACCAGGAATGGAATAATTGACCCACCAAGACAGGAACAATGACCCACTAAAACAGGAACGATTGACCCACCAAGACAGGAACAGTGACCCACCAAGACACAACAATGACCCATCAAAACAGGAACAATGACCCACTAAGACACAACAATGACCCACCAAGACAGGAACAATGACCCACCAGGAATGGAATAATTGACCCACCAAGACAGGAACAATGACCCACTAAAACAGGAACGATTGACCCACCAAGACAGGAACAGTGACCCACCAAGACACAACAATGACCCACCAGGACAGGAACAATGACCTACCCAAACAGCAGCTCTGTTGGGTCCCAAATCAAAGCCCTGGGTGTGTTCAATGACAGCACACCGAAGTTTTCTCTGCCCTCACAGGGTGCACAGCCCTTCTGATATATGTTTGATTAGGATTGTTATTTTTAATCTTAGTGATGCCACTCTAATTAAACAGAAAATTAGGCAAAAATGGTAAATACTGCAAGAAGAGCTGGTCAAAAGGACCTGGGTTTGCCATGATTTCAGATTCCTGTCCATAAGGATTTGACCATTTAGTCTCGAAATAAACTCAAAGGTAAGAGCCTTCTTGCAGATCTCGCTGGGAATGAGGAATTAACTAGGTCAGCCTGAGCAAAAAACATGTTTTTTCCTTGATTCAAAGTTAGTCTTTTGTCTCAAGGTTGGTCTCCTGTGCCCCTTTGCAATGAGGCTTCTCAAACTGGTGTTACTGGCACCAGTTACACAGAACCTTGAGGTCAAAATGTGCACATTTGGTCATTTCAAACCAGCCAAGCTCCTTTTGGACCCGTTAATTTCAATCACCTGTAGATCTGGTCCTCAATATTAAATGTGTTTGCTCAGTGCTAAGTTTTATTCTTTCTAGTAATAAGATAATTGTGTTGTGTGGAAGGAGATGGTGGTAAAATATATAGGGAGAGAGAGAGGAGAGATTGCAAGGCTCTATGTCAGCCCTATGTTAGGCCAGGCTTAGGCTGGTGCAAACCAAAGAAGCCGAAGGGAGAGCGAAAAAAAAACAGGGGAAAATGCTGAAAAAGGAAAACAAATTGTATTGTTTGCCCTTAAAAGTGACAGGAGGATTTACTGTGGTTACATTTCCAAATGAATTACCCTAAATTGTCTGTCTCAATGATTTGTAGTTCTCTATCTTGGCAGCTTCACAACAAAAGTTGTTACAAAACAACTTCATAACTAGATAATAAAGAAGATTTTCATCTACTGTGATGTCTATTGAAGTTCATTCATCCAAGAGCCTGCGCTGCCCCAAAACTTGTGACAAAACACCCTTGGTGTTTCTTCTCCCTGCAATAATGCCCAAGATATTTTCACCACCTTTTCCAAGGTTCCAATTGAGTTGTTCTGTTCTCTCCCTTCCTCCCTGGGAGAACTGCAAGGAGTGGATTGTTGTGCTGTCCATCCTCAGCACCCACCCGCCTGCTCTTGGGTGGCACTTCTGGGGCTCTCCTTGGGCAGGACTCTCAGCCTGGTCCTGCCACCAGCAATAAAGGAAAATCCACGAGTTTTGCCTGCAGGAAAAGCAAGGAGAAGGTTTTTAAGGCTTCACAATGCTTATTGAGGTGTGGTAAATCCTTAATAAAAAATTCCATTCAAATAAATACCCTTCAGACTCGAGAAGGGCAGAGTTGAAAAGGGGAGATGCAAGAGAAGGAGCTGCCCCAGGCAGGTCTTACAGAAGCAGGAACTTCACCAAAGTGTGTCCCCCCCTCCCCAAGCAGCAGGGAAGCAGGAATTGCTTTGGATCCCTCTCTCCTTGTCCTGCTGTCATCCCCTTGGTGCTCATCAGCACAAGACTGTGACAGTTTGGGGTGGGCTCTCTCTGCCAATGGCCAAAGCTCACAGGAAACATTCCCCCCCTCCCTCTCCTGAAATGGCAAAAAGCAGCAAGAGAAAATTGAAGAAATATATATATATATATATATATACACACACATATATATATACACANGCCCTTGGGGCAGGCCTGGCCTAACACAGATAAGCCAGGCCTAAACACTGAGAGCTGTCAGTGTGCTAACCCATGAAGGAAAAGAAAGCAAAAGAGCAATAACAGCTCCCCCTTGACCTTATATACACCTGATTATGTAAAGAGATGGGATGGAATCCTGCCTAGATTTTGACCCTGCTTACCAAGGAAGGCCCTACAAAAACAACCCATCACAAAGACCCATTTGGTCAGTGTGAAAAGCAGAGTCTGCTCCCCGTCCTGGACTCACACAGGGAGGAAGATGGCCAAGGAGAAGACAGAGACAAACACAGCTCTTGTGGTGTTACCTGCACCTTTCTTTCCTGTGAGTGTGGTTTGTGCAAGGGGAACAGTTCATGGTCAGAGGGCTGGCGTGCCTCTCCCACGAGGAGGGGCTGAGAGAGCCGGCATTGCTCAGCCTGGAGAAGAGAAGGCTCTGGGGAGAGTTTATTGCAGGGTCTGAATGGCCTCCAGGAGAGCTGGAGAGGGACTTTGGACAAGGGCCTGGAGAGACAGGACAAGGGGGAATGGCTTCCCACTGCCAGGCGGGATATTGGGAAGGAATCCTTCCCTGGGAGGGTGGGCAGGCCCTGGCACGGGTTGGGCAGAGAAGCTGTGGCTGCCCCAGCCCTGGCAGTGCCCAAGGCCAGGCTGGAGCAACCTGGGATAGTGGGAGGTGTCCCTGCCCTGCATGAGCTTTGAGGTCCCTTCCAACCCAACCCATTCTGTGACCTGAGTTTGCTCCAGAGATGGAACCTGCCCCAGATACTCTAAAAATTACCTTCCTTATTCAAAATAAAGGGGGGAAGTTTGAAAAAAATTTCACTACAGCTCATTTTACTCTCATTGAAAACACTGTAAAAGAGTTGGGTGAGGAATGGAGGGAAGGGCGTGTGTCAGTAAGATGCTTTTAGGTGTAACAACAGCATCCGAAAATGCAGAGGGGGGTAGAACTAAATGATCTTTCAGGTCCCTTCCAAGCCTGGCCATTCCATGATTCTATAATGGAAGGAAAGCACTGAACCAACAGACCCCCCTTTGCCTCCAACCTTTCCCAGCTGCCAACACCCCAGGGCACAAACCAAGCAGCCAACAGCAACACCACACACAGAGCACGACTGAGGTGGAAGTGGCTTCCTCCTCCCACACTGAGGCCCTGCCTGCCTGATGTGCAACCATCCATAGTGGCACACAGCACTAACCCCATTTGGCATTGGATTTGGGAGGGAGGGAGGGAGGGAGGGAAGAAATGAAACCCCTTGGGAAGCACAGCCCCTGCCAGGGGGTTTGGGAGCTCCCATATAAGCCAGAGCGCTCCCATCCCTCTCCAGCTGGAGGTTTCCTGTGGCTTCATCCACCAGGGAAGCAGGACCAGGGCACTCAAAGCACAGGCAGCAGGAGGACTGTGCCCAGGTACGTGCCAAAGGGCATTGGGGGCTCATTTGTGGCTCATCCAGCTGTGCCCGCGCCTCTGGGCTCGAGGCGGCGCTTCCCTCCTCTCCCCTCTTCCCTCTTCCCTCTTCCCTTTTCCCTCTTCCCTCTTCCCTCTTCCCTCTTCCCTCTTC
>VXBX01006315.1:48507-65239 GCA_013400415.1 Scytalopus superciliaris
GGATGGAGGGATGGGTGGATGGATGGGTGGATGGATGGATGGAGGGATGGATGAGCACTGAGCACCACAGCTCCTGTTCATGCCCTGCCCAGTGGGAACCTCCACAGCTCCTCACTTTGCTTCCCACCCTCTGCAAAGAGGGATCAGGTGGCTCTCAGCACCCTCCCTGTGCCAACCCTCCCTCCTCTGACTGTTGGGAGAGTTGCTCAAAATTTCTCAGCAGGAGAAAGCAGAGAGTGAATTTGTTTTGGTTTCTCATCGGATATAAATTGACCATTGTTCTTATTTATCACATTGCCACTGTGGCCAGAAGGATTATTTTGCCCAGAGGATTTCAGAGGTGAAATCACCATCAGCCTCCACCTGACACTGAGCAAAGATTTCCTAACTCATCTCCTATTTAAAGTAAAATAATTTCCCCTCTTGGACACGCCGATTGTAACATAAAAGCCGGTTTGTTCCTGAACGTGCAACCAAACAAACCCCAAAATAAATAGGGAATACAAATAGGAATCTGCTGTTTTCAGCCTCCATCCAGCCATGCACAGGGAGAGAAGGACTGTCCAAAAAGCATCATCTCTTAATGAAAACAACCCACAAGGACAGCAAAGGGATAAGGATTTATACGAGCCTTTCCCTGGAAAGTGAAAATGCAGCAGGGGGAGTTTCACAGACCCTTCAGCAGTTCCCCTCCCTCCCATGCCCCTCATTCTAAAGGCACTTCCACAGAGCTGGAAAGAATTATAAGTTAGATTTCCCCCAAATTATCCAGGAAAGGCTTCAACATGCAGAAAATGAGGACCAGGCCAGAACACTTCTCGAATGATTTCCAAAGTGCCCCAACTCCCAGTATGAAGGCAGGAGTGCATTTTCAAACCATCAGAGTCCTGTCCCCCAGCTTTAAACAACCCTGGGCCCAGGCAAACAGGCAATTTCAAAAGGATAAAATATTGTAGGAGGTTAATACCGTTAAAAATAAATCAGAATATTAGAATTCCTTAAGCACAGGGAAGGAAAATTATGCTCCTTAGAGGCAACTAAAATTGCAAGCAGGGTCTGTGGAGTGGCCTGGAAATGACCCCCCTAATAAAACTGTGCATCTAATACAGGATAAAGCCCCAGATATTAAAAGCACTTTGTCTTCCATCAGTCAATCAGAGGAAGGGGCTGAAGCTTTTTGAACTCCAACAGTCTAAATAATTGGCACAAAGTTGGAAGATGAATAGGAGCTTCTCATAGTTGGGATGAGCATTGAGAGAGGAAAGGATTCCTTCTGCCTGTAGTCCTTAGGGCAGGAATGCTGATGGAATTGGCAGATTGAGTCATCCACCCATCCCTCCATCCCTCCCTCCCTCCCTCCATCCTTCCATCCGTCCCTCCCTCCCTCCATCCTTCCATCCGTCCCTCCCTCCCTCCATCCTTCCATCCGTCCCTCCCTCCCTCCATCCTTCCATCCGTCCCTCCCTCCCTCCATCCTTCCATCCGTCCCTCCCTCCCTCCATCCTTCCATCCGTCCCTCCCTCCCTCCATCCTTCCATCCGTCCCTCCCTCCCTCCATCCTTCCATCCGTCCCTCCCTCCCTCCATCCTTCCATCCGTCCCTCCCTCCCTCCATCCTTCCATCCGTCCCTCCCTCCCTCCATCCTTCCATCCGTCCCTCCCTCCCTCCATCCTTCCATCCGTCCCTCCCTCCCTCCATCCTTCCATCCGTCCCTCCCTCCCTCCATCCTTCCATCCGTCCCTCCCTCCCTCCATCCTTCCATCCGTCCCTCCCTCCCTCCATCCTTCCATCCGTCCCTCCCTCCCTCCATCCTTCCATCCGTCCCTCCCTCCCTCCATCCTTCCATCCGTCCCTCCCTCCCTCCATCCTTCCATCCGTCCCTCCCTCCCTCCATCCTTCCATCCGTCCCTCCCTCCCTCCATCCTTCCATCCGTCCCTCCCTCCCTCCATCCTTCCATCCGTCCCTCCCTCCCTCCATCCTTCCATCCGTCCCTCCCTCCCTCCATCCTTCCATCCGTCCCTCCCTCCCTCCATCCTTCCATCCGTCCCTCCCTCCCTCCATCCTTCCATCCGTCCCTCCCTCCCTCCATCCTTCCATCCGTCCCTCCCTCCCTCCATCCTTCCATCCGTCCCTCCCTCCCTCCATCCTTCCATCCGTCCCTCCCTCCCTCCATCCTTCCATCCGTCCCTCCCTCCCTCCATCCTTCCATCCGTCCCTCCCTCCCTCCATCCTTCCATCCGTCCCTCCCTCCCTCCATCCTTCCATCCGTCCCTCCCTCCCTCCATCCTTCCATCCGTCCCTCCCTCCCTCCATCCTTCCATCCGTCCCTCCCTCCCTCCATCCTTCCATCCGTCCCTCCCTCCCTCCATCCTTCCATCCGTCCCTCCCTCCCTCCATCCTTCCATCCGTCCCTCCCTCCCTCCATCCTTCCATCCGTCCCTCCCTCCCTCCATCCTTCCATCCGTCCCTCCCTCCCTCCATCCTTCCATCCGTCCCTCCCTCCCTCCATCCTTCCATCCGTCCCTCCCTCCCTCCATCCTTCCATCCGTCCCTCCCTCCCTCCATCCTTCCATCCGTCCCTCCCTCCCTCCATCCTTCCATCCGTCCCTCCCTCCCTCCATCCTTCCATCCGTCCCTCCCTCCCTCCATCCTTCCATCCGTCCCTCCCTCCCTCCATCCTTCCATCCGTCCCTCCCTCCCTCCATCCTTCCATCCGTCCCTCCCTCCCTCCATCCTTCCATCCGTCCCTCCCTCCCTCCATCCTTCCATCCGTCCCTCCCTCCCTCCATCCTTCCATCCGTCCCTCCCTCCCTCCATCCTTCCATCCGTCCCTCCCTCCCTCCATCCTTCCATCCGTCCCTCCCTCCCTCCATCCTTCCATCCGTCCCTCCCTCCCTCCATCCTTCCATCCGTCCCTCCCTCCCTCCATCCTTCCATCCGTCCCTCCCTCCCTCCATCCTTCCATCCGTCCCTCCCTCCCTCCATCCTTCCATCCGTCCCTCCCTCCCTCCATCCTTCCATCCGTCCCTCCCTCCCTCCATCCTTCCATCCGTCCCTCCCTCCCTCCATCCTTCCATCCGTCCCTCCCTCCCTCCATCCTTCCATCCGTCCCTCCCTCCCTCCATCCTTCCATCCGTCCCTCCCTCCCTCCATCCTTCCATCCGTCCCTCCCTCCCTCCATCCTTCCATCCGTCCCTCCCTCCCTCCATCCTTCCATCCGTCCCTCCCTCCCTCCATCCTTCCATCCGTCCCTCCCTCCCTCCATCCTTCCATCCGTCCCTCCCTCCCTCCATCCTTCCATCCGTCCCTCCCTCCCTCCATCCTTCCATCCGTCCCTCCCTCCCTCCATCCTTCCATCCGTCCCTCCCTCCCTCCATCCTTCCATCCGTCCCTCCCTCCCTCCATCCTTCCATCCGTCCCTCCCTCCCTCCATCCTTCCATCCGTCCCTCCCTCCCTCCATCCTTCCATCCGTCCCTCCCTCCCTCCATCCTTCCATCCGTCCCTCCCTCCCTCCATCCTTCCATCCGTCCCTCCCTCCCTCCATCCTTCCATCCGTCCCTCCCTCCCTCCATCCTTCCATCCGTCCCTCCCTCCCTCCATCCTTCCATCCGTCCCTCCCTCCCTCCATCCTTCCATCCGTCCCTCCCTCCCTCCATCCTTCCATCCGTCCCTCCCTCCCTCCATCCTTCCATCCGTCCCTCCCTCCCTCCATCCTTCCATCCGTCCCTCCCTCCCTCCATCCTTCCATCCGTCCCTCCCTCCCTCCATCCTTCCATCCGTCCCTCCCTCCCTCCATCCTTCCATCCGTCCCTCCCTCCCTCCATCCTTCCATCCGTCCCTCCCTCCCTCCATCCTTCCATCCGTCCCTCCCTCCCTCCATCCTTCCATCCGTCCCTCCCTCCCTCCATCCTTCCATCCGTCCCTCCCTCCCTCCATCCTTCCATCCGTCCCTCCCTCCCTCCATCCTTCCATCCGTCCCTCCCTCCCTCCATCCTTCCATCCGTCCCTCCCTCCCTCCATCCTTCCATCCGTCCCTCCCTCCCTCCATCCTTCCATCCGTCCCTCCCTCCCTCCATCCTTCCATCCGTCCCTCCCTCCCTCCATCCTTCCATCCGTCCCTCCCTCCCTCCATCCTTCCATCCGTCCCTCCCTCCCTCCATCCTTCCATCCGTCCCTCCCTCCCTCCATCCTTCCATCCGTCCCTCCCTCCCTCCATCCTTCCATCCGTCCCTCCCTCCCTCCATCCTTCCATCCGTCCCTCCCTCCCTCCATCCTTCCATCCGTCCCTCCCTCCCTCCATCCTTCCATCCGTCCCTCCCTCCCTCCATCCTTCCATCCGTCCCTCCCTCCCTCCATCCCTCCCTCCCTCCCTCCATCCATCCACAAGGAATCCAAAAAGCCCATTTAAAGGAGGTGCCAAGTGTTAAACTGGTGAAGTCGGCTGGGAAAGCCCCCCAGGCAGATAATTATCACTAATTTCATGACCCTGTGGGCAGTACAGCCCTGATGGGGGCACTGGCTGGACTCACATCCAGGCAAAACCTCGGAGCAGGAGACACAGAGCTTGATTAAAAACAACTTGAGTGGAGCAAGGAGATTATTTGGCAAAGTCAAGGTCACTGAGGGAGAGCACCTCTGCTTTCCATGAAAAATTAGAGAAGCCTCTGGGTAACTCAAGGCCTGGGAGAGAAATCAGTTATTTTTAGTGATTCAATGGGCTCACCCTGCTCAGCTGAGCTGGGAAAACATCAGGAAATTACCAGCTCATCCAAGCTCCTCCCAGGAGGGAAAAAAAAGAAGAAAACAAAAGCATTTCCCACAGTGGAGAAGAAGATTTAGAAGGATTTGGCTCCTAGAAAGTGAAATAAGACAAATTTAAAGTAACAAATTGCCAGGCATGTAATCATTTAGTTTTGTTAAGGCTTTAAGTAGTGAAAGCCTGGCAGGGTCTGCAGCCTGCCAGGGAACAAATCCAACCATATGAGCCCAGGGAGTTCCTTCCAGCTTTGCTCCCTCCTGGATATTTAACAGCACATCATTTATCCCCTCCTGTTCTGGGGATTTCAGGCTCTTCTAAATCCCTTGTAAGCACACAAAGGGACGAGAAGCACATCATTCATCCTGATCCCTGCAAAGAGGCAGGACACTTCCTGATCCCTTTTTCCCTTGGGTGGGACAACAGTTCCCATCAGCCAAGAGCTGCTCCTCCTCCTCCTGGCATTGCTTCTCTCTAAGTATTTCTATTATTAGTGTATTTTTAGCTTTAAGATCCACCCCATGCTCAGCGGTGCCACCTGAGATCTGTATGGAAGGTGAGACAAGGATCCCTCTGCGTGGTACCCAAGGGAGGGGGGGGATAGTTTTGTCTGGGTTTTGTGCTTCTTTTGTAATCTGTCTTCATTTGGAATATGAGAACTGTCAGAGCAGAGCAGCTGGCAGGCCCACATCTCATCCAGTCCTAAACTTCCCTGACCTTGCAGACTGAATATTTATCTCCAGGCAGGCCATGGCGGTGCTTCCCTACCCTGAACACAGCAAAGGCTTCCCTTTATGTCTTGTCTCAACCTTTTCCACCTTTAATCCCAACCCCTTCTTGCTGTCCTGCAGGGCTGGCTCCAAAGGGCACTGGGGATGGGGAGCAGCAAGAAGCATCATTTATCCTGAATTAGAGGAACTCTGATTGATGAGTTTTTCATCCCTTTGCACTTTCCTTTTCATGGTTATCCCTGAATCTCAGCGAGTTTTGGCTCCCACTGCCATAAAGGGACATTCTTGCCCCTTTGGCCTGGAATCTGAGCTGAAGATCTTGAAGAAGGACATTTGTTTCCTTCATTCTCAGCCCAGCCAAGCTCCAGTGGGTTTGGTCTAAACAGTCTTGATATGGGCCTAATTACAGGGATTTTGGTAAACTGGTGTGGCTGTGAGAGGGAAACACAGAGGGTGGTGGTTTGAAGGAGTCTGTGCTGAGTTTTGGTCTAAATAGTCTGTTATGGGCCTAATTATAGGGATTTTGGTAAAGTGGTGTAGCTGTGAGAGGAAAACACAGAGGGTGGTGGTTTGAAGGAGTCTGTGCTGAGTTTTGGTCTAAATAGTCTGTTATGGGCCTAATTATAGGGATTTTGGTAAAGTGGTGTAGCTGTGAGAGGAAAACACAGAGGGTGGTGGTTTGAAAGAGTCTGTGCTGAGCTGCCCCCCCCACACACACTGAGTTAAAATCTACTGCATTGATATAAACCCACATAACAATATTGACTGTGCAGTGACCCCACACTGGGGCAGATTTCCCAGAGAGGGTGTGGGGTGTCCCCCTCCCTGGGGTTATTCCAAAGCCACCTAGACACAACGCTGAGCCACGGGCTTGAGCAGGAAAGTTGGCCCAAGGTGACCCACCCTGGTCCCTTCCAACCTTACCCAGGCTGTGAATAACGCACAGCACCCGTAAAGCAGGGAGGGGGTAAATAAATACAAGCCCAATTATGGCTGTCATAGCAGATTCCTGGCAAATCCCAACCTTTTTTAGGCTGGTTGTTGTGCCTTGTCTGACTTTCCCACCCGCTCTGCACTCACCAAGGAGCCCCAAGAAGCTGCAGCTCGTAGGAAGGGTTGATGCAAAGAAAAGGAGGGGATTTTACACATGAAGGTCCAACTTCTTCCACTGGCCATTCTCACCAGGAACAGACTGTGGGACACCCTCAGTTTCATCCTGAGGTTTTTGTTGATATACACACACTGTGGGACCCTCAAAGGTGTGAAAGCCCCACATTATTTGGAGAACATCACCCACCCACAGCCTGAGCGTTGTGTCCTCCTGGGATTGAGGACAGCGGGTTTGGATCACCCCATTCCCCCAGTGTTGGGTGGCTGTGCCCCTGGAGAATCCAAGGATTCCTCCAGGGTTGGGAGGATGGGCAGGCCGTGGCACGGGTTGGGCAGAGAAGCTGTGGCTGCCCCAGCCCTGGCAGTGCCCAAGGCCAGGCTGGAGCAACCTGGGATAGTGGGAGGTGTCCCTGCCCTGCATGACCTTTGAGGTCCCTTCCAACCCAACCCATTCTATGACCTGAGTTTGCTCCAGAGATGGAACCTGCCCCAGATACTCTAAGAATTACCTTCCTTATTCAAAATAAAGGGGGAAGCTTGAAAAAAAAAATCACTACAGCTCATTTTACTCTCATTGAAAATACTGTAAAAGAGTTGGGTGAGGAATGGAGGGAAGGGCGTGTGTCAGTAAGATGCTTTTAGGTGTAACAACAGCATCCGAAAATGCAGAATATTTGATCCCTAAAGCATCACTTCTGGCCATAGAAACAGACCCTTTTGACTGATAACACTCAGATTTCCCACCAGCATAAAGAAAATGTTCTCACATTTTGCGACCAACGTGTGTGAGGGAATGGAATCCATTCCCAGTTTCCATGCTGAGCCAGGGCAGGTGGAGCACCAAGAAATGGGGTGTGCAGGGCAGGATCTGTTGGATCCATTGCTGGCTCACAAGTCACCTCAAGCAATGCCATTTTGTAATAATTTTATTACCCTTTGCCAGCATTTGTTTCAATTTAAATGCATTTTTGCTCTCCATTTGCCCAGAATTGGACAGGATACTCCAAATTAAGACCAGAATGTGCTTACAAGGGTGAAGGCTTTCAGACTTCACTTACAAATACTTCTCTTGGTGCAGCCTAAAAGTGGATTTGCCTTTTTTTCCCCCAGCTGCATCCCATTCTCACTCTTGCTCAAGTCAGGCAGTTCCCCTTCTATCAGCTGAGAGCCACAAGCCATTCACTCCAGGAACTGCTTTTGGCTCTCCAGCTCAAGTGTTTGAACTTGGTCTCTGCCCCGTTGCATCTCATCCAGCTGGGATTATCCAGCTGGAGATGCTGAGGGGAGGAACACAAGGAAAGGGTGCAAAGCAAAAAAGGAATGCAAACAAAAAAAACCCTAAATGCAGGAAAGGTGAGAAAAATTCGTCCAAAGGGAGTTCTGAGTCAAAAGCAACAGGGCAGAGCAGATTGCTGAAAATGAGAGCAAGTAAAAAGCAGGAGCAGAAAATAGCAATAAAAAGAGAAGTGTCTTTTTTTTTTTGGTTTAAATACAAGTTAAGACTGGACCATTTTATCCAGGAGAACAAGGATTTAAGCCCAGTTTGTAAGAGGGCAAAGCTGAGCTCCCTCTGCCCCAGCAGGGAGGGACTGGCTGTCCTGCTGTCCCCTGGGATGGTGCTTGGGATCCAGGAGGGAAAGGGATGTGCCCACTTGAGCTTCACTTGCAGCTTTGACTCCAGGGCCATTCCTGGAAAGCCAAAGGGAGAACATGAAGGCTGGAGGGGACTAGAGGAAAACTGTAAAAATAACCTCAACTATCACCTTAAAAGAGAAAAGGTTTGGACCTTTAAATTTGTTTAAAGCCTGAAAAAGTTGCTTTTGAGCCACAGACATGATTATCTTCATGGACACCACATGGAACGGGTTTTAAAACTAAACTGAGTTTATATTTAGACCCGAGCACAACTGAGTGCTTTGCATTTTTTCAAACAAGCAAAGGTAGGATGTGAAATAATGACTGAAATATGAGGCTGGAACACTCCTGAAACACACAACCTGCTTCCCAAAGTCCTGGCAAACTTTTAAGGAGTGACTCAGGCAAGTTAGACTGGAAGAAGCTGCCCAGAACCAAGTGCACAAATGGGACAATCCAATATTTATCCTGGCTCTTGACTAACACAAAATAGATATTGGGGTGGGGGGTGGAAATCAAGAATGATTGACTCACAGAGAAATCACCACGCTCAGAACTATCACAGCAGGTCTGTGTGAGAGCATCTGGGCAATGATCACTGGAGTTCTGGACAAGGGACCCAGGGACAGGTTAATGGGAATTCCTGACTCAAGTGTGGAATGAGCTTTGCACTCAGAGCTCCCAGAACAGCTCAGCTTGGCACAACTGGAATGCTGGGACAATTATTAATCCAGTGGTATGAATTACTGAGGAGCAAACCCTGCAGACATCCCGTCCCTGCAAGCTGGGTTGGGTTGGGGAGGGGCAGCAGCCACCAAAGTTCTTGCTGTTTATTGCTCTCCATCTCACTGGGCTGAAGGGAAGAGGAAAAAAGAGTGTTTTGAGGATTGTGACCCATTAGCAGATGGGGATATATGTGGGATATCCCCCTAAGGGAAAAGCTGTTTGTGCTGACCCTGCCTTGAAGGTCAAGTTGGAGGGGTTGGGGACAACCCTTAGTGAGAAATATCCTCCCCCTGACAGTGTTGAGGGTGGTGCAACATCTCCTGGCAAAGGGGGAAAGGTTGGCAAGCCTTTGGAAACTGAACCTCCTGGGCAATCCCAGAGGGGCCCATCACCCCAAGGCTCATCAGGCCCTACAAAACACCCTGTCTGGGCCATCCCCCCAGGGTGGAGGTCACAGGAACAGGAGGTCACAACTGCCAAGCTGGTCTCCTAAAACATGAACAGATCTGAGTAACCAGGAGGACATTCCCTGCTGCAGGGATGGAATAAAATAAGATCTCACAGTGGGTTGGGTTGGGTTGGGTTGGGTTGGGTTGGGTTGGGTTGGGTTGGGTTGGGTTGGGTTGGGTTGGGTTGGGTTGGAAGGGACCTTAGAGATGATCTTGTTCCAACCCCCTGCCATGGGCAGGGTCACCTTCCACTAGACCAGGTTGCCCATCCAACCTGGCCTTGGACACTCCCAGGGATCATCCACATGGGATGATTAGAAGGAAAAATTAGCAATTCCTGGCTTTGTTCTTTTGGATGTGCTCAGCAACTTGCCCTTTGCGTTTGCAGTGCAGGGCAATTTGACCCCCAGATGGTCTAAGACAGAGGGACAGAAACACCCTGTTGTTTTCCTTCTCCTGCTTCCCAAGGCCCACCTCAGCTCACAAAGGCCAAGCCCAACCCAGCTCGTGGTGTGTTTGCATCTGCAGGGTCACAGTTTGGTCACAAAGTGCTATAAAACTTGGATAAAACTTTTTATACAAAGCTCCCCACTCTACTTCTCTCTTATTTTAACGTGCAAGGGCAGCTGTGCCGGGTGGGGAGGGCAAAGAGCTGCCCAGGGGAGGACATGGGAAGGGGATGGAGGAATTCAGGTGTCCCTGCAAGGGTTGGCCCTGTCATTGCTCCTCCAAAAGCTCACAGGAGCACGAGAGGTCCACACCAGAGAGGGCACTAAAATTATCAGCCCATCCCCCCCAAACACTGAAGGAAATCCAGCGGGATTCAGGTGAGACCCCAAGCAGGACCTCCAGGTTTGTTCTGGGAGGGGGAACTTTTGCCTGCCTTGAGTTTAATTCAGACTATTTTGTGGTTTGAGGAGGAATAGCAGCTATTTCTCTGTGTTACTCGTGTTTTTACATGCTGACAATGCCCTAAAAGCCTTACAAACCCCCTGTCTTTGCTGGGCATTGTGGGCAGTCAATCCAGCCCTGCTGTTTGGAAACTTGGATGGCCAAGGAAGCACCGCCTGGAGCTCTGGCCATTCCCATTTCTCTCATGGAAAGGCCATTCCTTTCCCTCCAAATGCCCCTTAACCCAGCACTGCCCTTTTGCTGCCATCCCTTTGCTGGAATCCACTGGCTGAGGTGGGATTGGCACTGGATGGCACAGGGCAGGGTGATCATGGAATTCCCTCAGAAGATTCCCCAGCATCTTATTAATGTCCATATTTCATTTATTAACGTTTTCAGTCTCTCAACCATCTTAAAATCTCAACATCTTTCAAGACATCCACTATTTCCCCCTTGCATTCCCTCTCTTTCTGCCATACCCTGTGGTTTTGTGGGCATGATGTTGTTCTCTCCAAGGTTGGAATGGATATTCTTGGAGCTCTTTTCCAACTTTAATGACCCTGTGATCATTGCATGATCATGAAATTCCCTCAGAAGATTCCCCAGCATCTTATTAATATCCACATTTAATTTCTTAACTTTTCCAGTCTCTCAACCACCTTAAAATCCCAACATCTTTCAAGGCATCCACTATTTCCTGCTTTTTTTTGCCTTGCATTCCCTCTCTCAGAGGTTGGAATGGATGGAATTGGAGCTCTTTTCCAACTTTAATGACTTTGTGATCCTCTGCAAAACAGATCATGAAATTCCCTCAAAAGATTCCCAGGCATCTTCTTAATGTCCATATTTCATTTATTAACTCTTTCAGTCTCTCAACCATCTTAAAATCTCAACATCTTTCAAGGCATCCACTATTTCCTGCTTTTTTTGCCCTTGCATTCCCTCTCTCAGAGGTTGGAATGGATGGAATTGGAGCTCTTTTCCCACCTTAATGGCTCTGTGATCCTTTGCAAAGCAGCATCTCAGCCCCAGAGTGAAAATGAAGATTTTGCCAGCAGCTTCCTCAGAGCTGCAACACGGTTTTCTCTATTTTATAGGTCTTTGTTCCCCTATTTTACCACCTCATTTTTCCAGGCAGTTGCTTTGAGCTCTTTATAAAGACGCTGAGTTATTTATGAGCCGGTCCAAATTGGCCAGGCCTTCCAAGAAAAATGTCAACTTAAGGCAGAACATTGTGGGAATGTCTCACTCTGTTGTTGGGTGAAGATAAATCTCTGCACAGAGAGAAATCAGCTGTGACAAGCAAAGGGTTTCCCTCAAAAGCATCGAATACCCAGAATATCTCTGGGGAAATCAAATTTCCACGAAGGCTTTTAACATGACATCACCAAAAAATCCACTTAAAAAGAGGGGGGGAAAAAAAAGGCTGTTTCCCATCATCTGGCATTTCCCAAATTTACATTCAGGGAGAATGTTTGTGAAAGCCACTACTGATTAAAATACCTTATTTACAGAGGAAATATAAGGAGCCAAAGCAGAGAGGAAATGGCACAGAAAAGGCCACTCTGATGGCACTCAAGGAACTTTCCAATGCCTGCCTTTGCTTCGGTTTTAGATGCAATTCTGGCATTCCCTTGACAGCCCAAGGCCACATCCACATGTTCACTATTTCCATGTGTAATTTGCTGAGCTGCAAATTCAGGGCTTGAATTTCAGTGCTGGGCTAGAGGCCCCCTAATCAGCAATTTAAAAATCCCATATTAAAATTCTCATTAAAGAAACGAATTGGAACCCTCTCCATGTAGTACTGTTAAAGCAATTTACTTCCCCATTGTTGGGAGCTCAAAAGGAAAAGGAGACTTTTTAAACGTAAGGGTTCAGAGAAACCAGATGTGAAGCTTGCTGGAGGTAAGGAAAACAGTTTGATTGCTCTAATCAGCCTCTGATGAGTCCCAGAAGGAAAATCGGGATAATAATGAGCCAAATGGAAAAGCAGAATTCTCTTTAATTACATGGGGGGGGGGGACCCCAAAAATAACCAAACAAAAAGACCCACCCTGAGGAAAGGAGTTTGCAAAAGATGAAACTCCAGATGGATCAGAGTCCCCAGAGCTGGAAGGGACCCACGTGTGCCTGAGAGGGGCTTGTCCAGACACTCCTGGAGCTCTGGCAGCTTTGGGATTGGGAGCACCTTTTAACTCACCTTCCCCCTCTCTCTCCTCTCCCTGGGCTCTCTCACCCTCTCTCCTCACCCTGCCCCAAGTGCTGAACAATTCCTGCCTCCCGAGCTTCAAAAGCTGCTTTAAAACCCCCCCACCCTCCAGCCTGAGCACCACCACGTGCAGAGCAAAGCAGCTCCAGGCTCACAGCTCGCTCCCTTCTCTCCAGCCCTGGGGTGGGAAGGAATCAAAGCCCGAATATCTCCCTCTCAACCTGCCACAGACAAGCCCTGGGTGTGGAATTATGGAACAGATTCAGTTGGAAGCGACTTTAAACGTTGTTTATTCCCACCCCCCCTGCCATGGGAAGGGACACTTTCAGCTAAAGCCCCTCAGCCTGACCTTGGGGGTGTTCCCTGGGCTGGAGCATCATCACCTGGCTGGGTTTTCTCACCCTCCCTGTAAAAACCTCCTCCCTTCCCTGTGTGCCCCAATCCAGAAAAACCAACAAGCTTAAAAGGTCAGCAGGCAAAGATTTTTAAGCATTCTATTTGACCACGTGCATCTTTGGAACACACAGACAAATTCTCGGGCAACACAAGCCGTTCTTTAGCTCTTTTATGAATTTTAAGCATAAATACGAATATCACCAGGGATACACAGACTGGGAAAATCAAGTGCATGAAGAGAAATTCTAATTTTGGCCTGGACGGTTATGGGTGTGACCTGGAAGGTGTTCTGCATGTACAGCTGTGTGAGAGAGCAATTGTTAGGGAGCACCAAGAAATCTCGCTGAGCTTTGGACACCTTTTGTGAAAGGAGATGGGGAAAAGCCAATAAAAGGGTGTTCTAAACAGAAGGAAAAGATCAGGGTAGGACCCTGACTTAGCAAATATTTCCATTCTACATCAGCAGCTGCCACAGGAAAGAGTTGAACTTCAGTGGAAGAGTCTGCAAGATGAGAGTGAGTAAAGAATGAACACAGAGCTGCATTCTTGGTTCTTTGCTAAACTGCAGTGGCTGAAAACTCGAGGTGGTGGTTTTACCATCACCCCAAACAGTCATGGGAAGACTTGTTCCTTTTGAGCATTGTAATTTCTGTTTTCTCCTCAATAAGAGGCACTTTCTTCCCCAGTAGGTGATTTGGGATCAAAGCCAAGACTCCTCCCATCTCATTTCACGGCTTTTGAATCCGCTCATTTTACCCACTCTGGCCCAGTTGGGTCTGAACTTTCACCCCAGCTTTGAAGGACCCCAGTGGTGCCTCACTGGAAATGCAGGCACAGCCCTCCCTTCCCAAGGTTTAATCCCCCCTGTGCAACTCCCAGCTCTGTTCCAGCTGCAGCTCATGGAGGTTTCTGACCCACAAAGGATCCAACAAATGCTCCCCTGCAAATCCCACTGGGGTCCTGATAGATCTGGGAGGGAATCATAGAACCACAGAAGGGTTTGGCTTGGAAGGGACCACCCAGTTCCTCCCACCAGCCCAGGCTGCTCCAAGCCTTGTCCAACCTGCCCTTGGGCACTCCCAGGGCTGGGGCAGCCACACCTTCTCTGCCCAACCTGTGCCAGGGCCTCACTACCCTCTGAGTAAAGAACTTCTTCCTAATATCCAGCCTAAATCTCTCTCTTTTTAGCTTAAAACCATCCTGTCTTGTCCTATCACCTTCTACCCGTGTGAAAAGCTGCTCTCCCTCTTTTTTTCTAAGCCCATCTTGTCCTATCACCCCTCTTTTTTTTCTGTTTAGGCACTGCAAGGGGCTCTGAGCTCTCCCTGGAGCATCTCTCCTCCAGGGGAAGACCCCCAGCTCTCCCAGCCTGGCTCCAGGGCTGAGTGGAATATCCCCTGGCACAGCTACGGCCCCCAGTGAGAGCAGCACCCACACCCCCAGGCGATTTTAGGACTGAGCCCAAGCACTTGGAATTAGAAGCATAATCTTCACCACCTCCCAGGGGAGCAGAGGGGGCTGTAAAAGCAGGTGTAGAACACACTCTGTGCAGCAGCACTGACCAAACTGGAGCCTTTCCAAGGCAGAAACTCTTCATCTTTTAACTCCCCAGCCATGAAATCATCAGCCAGATGAACGGTTTGCAACATTTGGTTTCGCTCCCTCCTTTTACAGCTACCCAGAGCTTTTCCCTGACAAAAGGCTCCCCACAAAGCTGACAGTGCCCCTGGGGGAGGGTTCCCATAACTCTGACACAGCCTCCAAATAATGCCCACGGAGATAAAAATCAACTTGGAAACACAACAAGGCAAGGGATGGATGAGAAGAGGAGCCCAGGCTTGGTGGCACTTGGTGTGCCCAGCACTGCGTCACCGGGCTGGCAGTGCCATCTGGGGTGAAGGGCCACGCTCTGCTCGGGTTCCTGCACAAATAGCCTCAAATCCCAGGGACTCTGGCACACCCTAAAAGTTTCTCAGTGCTGGCTGAGGCCCATAAACCCTTCACAGCCCTGGGTGTTTGACAGCTCGCTGGAATTCACTGTGGGGTCAGAGCAGCTCTCGGGGTTGTTTGCAAGAGGAGGGCACTGATGGGAAAAACAAGTTGTAGGGTTTTTATAAAGTGCTGTTGTTCTTCTGTGTTTTCCAGCATAAATTTCTGCACAAGATTTTCTGGGGGAAGAATCTGATGGAGTGACTGAGCCCCTGCCTTTGGTCATAAAAGTCATCTGGGAGAACTCCTGCACCCCATGGGAAAACAAACCTTCTGAGGGAAGAATCGGGCACAAAACCCTGTCCAGGAGAACCCTGTTTGGCACAGAACTTGCCCACGCTGACAGCTACAAACTCAGGTCATCTGGGGGGAGAGGCAAAGTGCTGGAAGGAAAAGAAGTGCCCAAGTTTTGTTGCTGGAGCTGCACAAGGTGAGAGAAAAGAGTTGTTGAGGTTCCTCTCCTTGCGTTCCTCCCCCTGCAGGTTTTGCCCGGCGTTGGTTTTCCCTGCAATGGGATTTTTCCTGCCCACCATGGAAAGGAAGAGCCTCTTCCTCAGCCTCCTGCTGTGCCACAGCCTGCTCAGAGCTGCTGATCCCCACATGGTGGCTGAAGAACACGCAGAATGCAACGTGAGCAGGAGCAGCAGCAGGATGGACCTCTCAGACCTCCCCCCCATCTCCATAGTAGGTGAGTAAAAAGGGGCCAAAACAACCAGCTTTGCAGCAAATGCAGTTGTTGCTTCCCGTGGGTTGTTTGGATCCCGTTGCAATGTCACACAACTGCCTTGGTGCAGAGCTGGTGGGGCTACAGCACCCCAATACGGAGGAAAATCATTAATAATCATCAGACAACTCCCTTTAGTCTTACAGATTTCAGTTCAGGTCCCATCGTGCTGGAGGTGTTTTTATACCCAAGTGTTTGTCTGCTAATATGGGCAATAATCTTCCTTTGAAAATCTCACGTTTATAGAGAAAAAATGAGGGTAATGGGGGCATTTTTAAGGAGCTGCTCTTGTGGTAGAGAAATCAACAGTGTTAAAGGTATTAAAATAAGCTCAGTTTGCCTGGTGTTTAACCAGGGCAAGAAAAGAGCATTGCAAGGAGAGCCAGGGGCCATCTATGGGCCCAAGCCAGCTCTGTCCCTGCTCTTAACTCTGTCCTTGGTAGGGACAGAGTTTGTCCCTAAGAAAGAACCTTATTAGGGCAAAGCTTCATTTTTTTCCTCACAAACCCTTTTTCTTTGTGTCTGCCCTAATTTGCCCCAACTTCTCTTTTCAAGGAACAAGCATTTGGACATAAATGGGTGCAGAACACCGTTCATATGTATCAAAATATTAATAATTCAAAAAAAATAGAGCTTCTCTGGTTTAGCTCCTTTCTGCAGGTCTTTAGGGCTTTTACTGCAAGCAGTTTGGTTTCCTGTATTTTCTCAGGGCTCTTACCCAGGACAACATTTCTTTAAGGAAAAACAGTTGCCCTGCACTTGCATTTCTAAAGGAATCTGAGCCTCTGAATGCTGAGTTGAGTCAGAGCTGTTCAACTGCAAGCTCAGTAAAGCTTGTGCTGCTCTGCAGCCCCCCAGGCTGTGCCATTTCGTGGCCCTTGTGACCCCCAGCACCCTCAGCCTCCCATTTCCAGCAGGTTTGGGGACTCCAGTTTAAAGCAGAGCTACAAAATGCAGTCCCTGCAGTTGATTTCTCTTCTCCCAAAAGAGAGTCTGTGCTTTAAACGTGCCAGATATGTTGTCTCATGGCATGTGGGAGTGCCCAAGTCCAGGTTGGACGGGGTTTGGAGCACCCTGGGCTGGTGGGAGGTGTCCCTGCCCATGGCAGGGG
>VXBX01006315.1:73491-111880 GCA_013400415.1 Scytalopus superciliaris
GCAAGGCAAGGCAAGGCAAGGCAAGGCAAGGCAAGGCAAGGCAAGGCAAGGCAAGGGAAAGGTCCCAGCACATCCCTGAGGGAATTTGTTATTCAACATATGTGTAGATATTTTTTAATATAGCATTTATCTGTAGTGTATTTTTTAAATTTGATTTATTAATAAGGCTTCTGGTAACTGGAAATTGTTAGAAAGGTTATGCTCTCTTTGCCATTCATCTATCACACCAAAGAATATATATAATATATATTTTATACAATACATATAATCAAGTACTCTGAAGTTGTTATTAGCCTTAGTGACTCGGCTTTTCTGGGGGAAGATCACATTGCATGACACAGAAATCCATAAAATATGCACCCTAAACATTTGCTTCAATGTATTTAGTTGGAACAGCTATTCCTGCTGAGCAAGAGTTGCCCAGGGGAGCCACCTGGAATGTCACCAGCACAGAGATCACAAAGCATGCACAGGGCAGGGATGGAGTGCTGAATTTCAGCTGTCCCACATCAAAACATCCCCACTGAAAATGGGCTGGGATTGAAGGGTAGAGACAGCCCTGTGCTGCTGGGCACTAATGGAAGTTTTATCCCAATTACAGGAGGATTAAGCACCAATAAACCCCTGTTTGCTTTTCTGAATATGGCCTGTCTTGTGTGAATTTAAAACAGATACTGTATTTTCCCATGCAAAGGTCTGGTTTGATTGGTTGTTGTCACACTCAAAGCCCATAAAACCCGAGTTTATCCTGATGGATAAAACGAAGGGCAGAATTAACATCTCAGTGACTGAACCAAACTAGTTTTAAACAGGTCCTAGTTTGCCAGGCTAATGACTGAAACTGGCTGGGATACCCCAAAAGGAAACCAAACCATGTCAGCCTTTGGGGAACTTGTCCCAGAAGGCTTTGATGGAAGGCAAAGTGACTTCTCCAAGTTCTCCAGGCGAGTCTGCAGTTTTTGGGGTGCTGCTGGGGGTGAAATTGGGGGTGATGAGAGACTGGATGGGGCCCCTTGGAGATGAGCACAGTGCTCATAGTGATGACATGAATTACAGGAGAACCAGGTGGGGGATTTGGGCAACCAAAGTGAGGAGCCAAGGAAGAAGCTGGATGTGAGATGGCTCTGGGGGAGCTCCATTTCACAGGGCAGGAGGGACAGCATCTCAGCCTCCAGCAAACCTCTCAGGGGACACACTCCTAATGCAGCCTGAAGTCACCCCTGAGGGCATTAAATGGCATTCAAGGCCAGTGCGAAAAAACATTGAATCATAACATTTTTCACCAGATCAAGATTAATTAGACTGTTCCATGGCCAGAAGTGACTCTGTAAACACACTAAACAGACCCATTCAGGACATGTCCACATTCAGTGTCCTGTTTAACACAGGAGTTAAGTGGAGTTCACAGAGTCACAGAACGTGCTGAGCTGGAAGGGACACACAAGGACCATCCAGTCCAAGTCCTGGCCCTGCACAGGCACATCCCCAAGAGTCACTCCCTGTGCCCCAGAGCATCACCCAAACCCTCCTGGAGCTCTGCCAGCCTTGAGGCTGTGCCCACTGCCCTGGGGAGCCTGGGCAGTGCCCACCACCCTCTGGGGGAAGAGCCTTTCCCTGAGATCCAAACTAATCCTGCCCTGGCACAACTCCAGCCATTCCCTGGCTCTGTCCCTGCTCCCCACAGAGCAGAGATCAGTGCCTGCCCCTCCTCTGCCCCTCCCCAGGGAGTTGGACCTGCAATGGGGTCTCCCCTCAGTCTCCCCTTCTCCAGCTGAACCCCCCAAGTGCCCTCAGTGCCCTCACACGCTGCCCCTCCAGGCCCTGACCCATCTCTGTGCCCCCTTTGGCCACTCCCCAAAGGCTCAATCTCTCCCTCCCATTGTGCCCCCCAACCTGCCCCACTATTGCAGCTGAGGCCGCCCCAGGGCAGAGCAGAGCGGGACAATCCCCTCCTGATGCCCCCCAGGGCAGGGATGGCTCAGGCACTGCTGACTCGGGGCCAACTGGCCCCTGCCCAGCACCCCCAGGGCCCTTTCCTGGCACTGCTTTCCAGCCTCTCATTCCCAGTCTGTCCATCCATTTGGGGTTGCCCCATCCCAGGGGCAGAATTTGGCACTTGCCCTTGTTGAACTTCCCATGGCTGGTGATTCCCAGCCCTCTGATCTGCCCAGCTCTCCCTGCAGGGCCTCCCAGCCCTCCAGGGACTCAACAGCTCCTCCCTGTTCTGGGTCATTTTTGTAGTCCATTTGAGAGTTGAAAAGAATTAATTGTTTCCTGTGCCAGATGCAAACCACCTGAAGCACCACATGCCTTTCCAGCTGTGGGGATGAGAGAAAGTCCCAAGTCACTCCTGACAAGCACCCAACCAGAGGCCATGAGGGAAGTCCCCCAGCCTGCTAAAGACTAAACTTTCACACAGTTTCAGGCTTAACAGTATAAAAATACGACAGAAGGCATCACAGGTGGGCACACACACAGGCAGTGCTGGATCTTGGCACTCCACAAACAATTTATTTCCTCTGTTTGTACAACCTCCACTGCTTCAGCTTTTGTTTTGCCAGAATCCAGACTCCAACAGGGATTCTTCAGTGGCATCAGCAGCTTCTGGTATGGCACAAAGCACGGGAACACCCCCAACAGACTGCAATGCATTCCCTCACTCTTAGAGTCCCTTGGCCTTGGACAGGGATGGGGCAGCCACAGCTTCTATGGGTGTTGTTCAACCTGTGCCATTGTTTGGGTGGGAAGGGACCTTAAAGCCCACCCAGTGCCACCCCCTGCCATGGGCAGGGACACCTCCCACTATCCCAGGCTGCTCCAAGTTCATCCAGCCTGGCCTTGGACACTCCCAGGGCTGGGGCAGCCACAGCTTCTCTGCCCAACCTGTGCAATTGTTTCACCACCCTCAGCATAAAAGCAAAAACCTTCCTTATATACCTGGTCTAAACCCACATTCTCTCAGTTTACAACCACCACCCTTTCTCCTACCACACCCTGAGATCCCACTGATCTCTGGGTCTGATCCCACCTCTCTTACAGGTCCCCTTCAGGTACTGGGGGGCCACAGTGAGGTCTCCCTGGAGCTGAGCACCCCCAGCCCACCTTGGTGCCTCCTCTGGACTCTCTCCAGCAGCTCCACATCCTTTGGCTGTTGTTGCCCAGGGCTGGGACAGCTCTGCAGGGGGGGCAGAGGGGCAGAATCCCCCCCATGCCCTGCTGCCCACACTGTGGGACCAGCCCAGGGCATGGGGGGTTCTGGCTCCCAACACGTGTGGCCACTCACAATAGTAGCAATAACTTCTGTTTTTCTGTTAAAAACAGAGAAGTTTTACAGCCAGAGAGAATCTGGGGGAATTTCCTTCCCCTTCACCAGCAGCTTGCCCTGATCTGGGGACAAAGGCACCCAAATGCCAGCCTGGGATGGGCTAGTTGGGGTTTCTCTGGTGCCCCAGAACCAACATCCATTTTCTGCCTCTCGCACAGTTACATCAGAGGGGGGGTTGGATGAAGGGAAGGAATGAAGGAAGGAAGGAAGGAGTGAATGAGTGAATGAAGGAATGAAGGAATGAAGAGATGAAGGAATGAATGAATGAAGGGATGAATGAATGAAGGAATGAATGAGTGAATGAATGAATGAATGAAGGAATGAAGGAATGAAGGAATGAATGAGTGAATGAAGGAATGAACAAAGTTTTGCCCCTTGCCAAGTGACATTCCCCAAAGCCCAGTGCCACCTTAGCCTCACCAGGAGCACCCACCAAGGCTGGCAGAGGTGACACAGGACCCTGGGACACCATTCCCACCCCCAGGAGCAGCACAGGGCAGGGAGAGCACACCCAGCCCCCCCTCCCTGTGCCCCTGTGGTGGCTGCAGGGCACCCCCGGGGGCACCACAAGGCTTTCATTGGCAAATATCCCTGAGGAAATGCACATGGCCAACACATGGCCAAGGCCCCTCCCGGGAGGCAAAGGGGGCTTTTTAGTCATTTCTGCAAAGGTTTTTTTTCCAGTGAACTGAGAAACTCTTGCAATTGCTGCGTGGCACGTGCATGCTTCTTTTCTGTGCAGGAAATCCTTTGAGATGAAATATTCTGCCTGAAATATGGGAGCCCTCAAAAGGCTGTGTTAGTGCCATAACCCAACTCACATGTGGCTTTCATTCAATACAGATAAAGGCAGGAAAAGACTAAAACACATCCCTTCCTGGTGAGCCAGTTCAGGTCCCCCTGAGTCAGTGGAAATCATCTATTGACTTTAATCTATTGGACTTACCTTATAACAACAGTGTTCTTTGTGGTCCCCTGGCTATTCTGGGCAGTTTTGATCTCATGTGGGCATCCCTTCACTCTGCACAGCTGCTTTAAATAGATGAGCAAGAGTATTGTACAACAGTAATAGCCAGAAATCATCCATGAGAATATACAGTCTCACTCTTGCTTGTGTTCCACACCAAACAAGGGTAGCATTTAAAGATATAAAAATTCATTCAAGGCTAATGGTCTTTCACCCATCAGTGAACTGCAGCAATTCTGAAAGTCATCTAGAATGGAAATGGGAATAAGTGCACTTAAAGTAATTCAGCAGCCAGGGATCCCTCCCTCTGCAAAGGCCTCAGAAACACCTGACAGAGCCAGACCACTTCAAACTAGAGAGTTTCAGTGTTTAAAATATCTCCTTGCTATAAAACTGTTATTCAGTTCATACCCATTTCTCAACTGGGGAAGTGAATATTTGGAGCACTAAATGAGCAACCAGAGGCTTTACTTCAACATCCCCCATCACTTCTTCCTTCTAAGCCAGGAGTTTGGTCAGAGATGTTGTTCTTTATATACCAAACAGCATCTCCCTGGCAGGTCAGACCCCCCAAAAAAGGGTTAACAGGAGTTTGCAGCCAGTTGTTAATATTATACACATAGAAAATAAGTTTCCAACACCTGCAGGGCTGCTCAGCTGAAATGCTGCTGCTCCACCAGGGAGGAGCTCACACCTCTCACTGGGGCCCTTTTAATATTCCCTGGAGGAAACGATTTCCCAGTCAATGAAACCAAACCCAAGAGTGCTACAGGAAAGCACCAGCTTTGCTGAGAAGTGTCTCTGGATGCTACAGGTGGAACAAGGAGCAGAAACGTTGCTACAGACTTTCTAAACATCCTAAAGAATGTCACTTCTGCAGTGGAATTTCAGGGAATTAGACAAGCAGTTGGGCTCTCAGTCCCCAGCAGTGCAGAACCTTAAATCCTTTTTGTTTCCACCCTGTTCACTTCTGGAAGTGTTTTTTTAACACAGGTCTTCTTTTTCCCCCCTCCTTCTTCTTCAGTCCTTTGTTTATTTTTGCCTTCCCTGAGCTGGTGTGTAAACCACAGGCAGGAAGGGTTAGTGATTCTAAAAAAAAGAAAGAGAATAATTGCAATTGATGCTTCTCCCAATTGTGCAAAGCTGTGCAGTGGCAAACAAGGCTGCTCCAAACACTGCTGGGCCTTCAGGGGGCGTTTCCTACGGCTGATTTGCCTTCACAAAAAGCCCCCACAGGCCAAAAACCACAATCAGCCTCTGAGAAACTTCCCACCACCTGCAGGCAGAAGCACTGCCACCAAAAAGGCTCAGGCAGGAGGCACAGGGTCAGCAGTGCATTGAGCCCTCCTTTGTTCTCAGCTCCCCAGCTCTGTGCCCCCAACAATCTGCACTGCCCAGCACAGACAGCTCTGCAAAGAAATAAAGAGCAGGGCCTGCCCAGGAAGAAAAAAAAAAATGCATTGCAAACTTAAAAATCAGGGAGGGTGGCACTTCTGGCTGAGATAAACGGAGGGAAATGTACAGGCTGTGCTCTCTTGGCACTTCTGACTCAAAAATAGGGGTAGAAGGTGCCATATTTACAAGAGAAAAGTATTTTCACTGGTAACAATTAGGACAGCATTAACAGAAAATTAATCTGAAAGGCTTTTAAGGAAATCTGAGATCACTGCTGGCCAAATCAGAGCTGTCTGAAGAGCAGGAGAACAATCCTTCATCAGTGATTTCATTTTCTCACCAGGTCCCATCGTTCTGCAGGGCTGCCCCAGGGGACGGTGATTCCCACCCCAGGGGTCTGAAGGCACTGGGAGGCTTGAAGGTGTTAAAGAACAAACTGAAATTGGACACAGCAGCAAATCAAAACTTTTCCCAGTGTGGTAACTGGGTCTGGCTTAGCATGATTTTACTGCTGAGGGGTTTTTCCTGATCAAGCAGAAAAAGCCCTGCTAAATGAACAGCCAGCAATGGCTAAACTGGAGGAACGAGGGTGGGCTCAGACACGTCCCAGCTCTCAGTGTGGGTGCTGCTATGTCAGGGATGAAAAGGTGGGGGGAAGCTGCAAAGCTGAGTCAGTTCCTCCGGTGTGAAACAGGACACACTCCACCTCTCCACATTCCTGTGACATACCTGCCTTCCCAAACTCGACCTCATTTGTTGTGTTTTTGCCCCTCCAAACAAGGCTGGAGGCAGAGGCTGCTGAGCTGGAAGGGATGGGCTGCTTTAGGAGTTGTAGCCTTGCCCAGGCTGGCTGGGAACAGGAGCCCCAGAACCCCTCCCTGCCCTGGGACAGGCTCTGGCTGCCCCTTCCCCAGGGCATCCCTCTGTGTCTCTCTGATGGGTTGTTTTTTGTAGGGCCTTCCTTGGTAAGCAGGGTCAAAATCTAGGAAGTATTCCATCCCATCTCTTTACATAATCAGGTGTATATAAGCCCAAGGGGGAGCTGTTCTTTTCTCTCTTTTGCTTTCTTTTCCTTCTCGGGCTCGCACGCTGACGAGCTCTCGGTGTTTAGGCCTGGCTTATCTGTGTTAGGCCAGGCCTGCTCCGAGGGCTGTTTGCCTGGGCCGGCGACGAAGGTTAAGAATCTGCTTTTCTAAGGAAAGTAGTGAGTTTACTATTGCATTTGTTACTTACTGAGTTAATTTCTGAATTTAGATTGTATATATTTGTTTGTCTTATTTCCCTTTTTGTCTCCCTCTCCCCTTTCCCTTCCCCTTGTCCCTTATTGGGGTGGTTTGGGGGTCCCTGTCTCGTTGTACCCACTATATAAATTTAATATATGTAAATATATATATTCCTTCAATTTTCTCTTGCTGCTTTTTGCCGTTTTCAGGAGAGGGGAATCTTTCTTGTGAGGTTTGGCTGTTGGCAGAGAGAGCCAACCTGAACTTTCACAGCCTCTCACCTTGCCCACCCCACAGCACACCCAAAGAGTGGCACAAACTGCACTGGGGACTTGGCATTTGTTCCCCCCTCCCACTTTCCCCCGTGTTTGCAGTGACCCCTCTCTGGGATCCCACATGGTGGATCCAGGAGCTCATCCCTCACCCCGGCACTGGGAAATGTGCTGTGCAGAGTGCCAGGAGTGGGAGAAGCTGGAGCCTGTCACTGTCCCACGGCCCACCAGCCCCATGGGGGTTGCCAGAGGAGCCTTTCTGTGGGGTTTGGGTGCTCCCCAACCTCGACACCGACACACAGCGAGCTCTCCTTGGAGCTGCTCCTCCTCCAGGAGCTGCTGCTCCAACCACTGGGCAGTAACCACAGGGGGGCTGAGCATGTGTGCCTGGGCAATGTGGGTGCTCCACCTCAGGCTACACTGGACACCGAATTAACTGCATGCGCATGGAAAACCAAGAGAACTAAAAAAATGAGTTATGAATGATTTACTGAAACTCTAAGTGACATCAGATGTGCTCTTGCCCATGAAGAGCAAGCAATAAGGCTGAGTGATCTCAGGGCCATTTAGGTTGGAAAGAACCTTTAAGATTATTGAGCCCAACCACTCCCCCAGCACCTCCAAGTTCGCCACTAACCCCTGTCCCCAAGTGTCACATCCACAGGGCTTTTTGATTCCCTCCAGGGGTGGTGACTCCACCATTGCCCTGGGCAGCTGTGCCAGTGCCTGTCCATCCTTTCAGGGAAGAAATTATCCTTAATATCCAACCTAAATCTCCCTTGGCACAACTTGGGTCCATTCCCTCCCCTCCTGTCCCTGTTCCCTGGAGCAGAGCCTGATCCAGTTCTCCCCTCCTGTCAAGGGGTTCTGTGGGATGGGAAGGTTCCCTGCTTGGGTCCTTTCCCTCCCCTCCTGTCCCTGTTCCCTGAGAGCAGAGCCTGATCCAGTTCCTCCCTCCTGTCAGGGGGTTCTGTGGGATGGGAAGGTTCCCTGCTTGGGTCCTTTCCCTCCCCTCCTGTCCCTGTTCCCTGAGAGCAGAGCCTGATCCAGTTC
The DNA here is from genome assembly GCA_013400415.1 of Scytalopus superciliaris. Lineage (NCBI taxonomy): Eukaryota > Metazoa > Chordata > Aves > Passeriformes > Rhinocryptidae > Scytalopus > Scytalopus superciliaris. The sequence continues at coordinate 81,727 of VXBX01006315.1, forward strand.
CTCCCTCCTGTCAGGGGGTTCTGTGGGATGGGAAGGTCCCCCCTGAGCTTCTTTTTCTCCAGGCTGAGCCCCCCCCAGCTCCCTCAGCCCCTCCTGCTGCTCCAGCCCCTTCCCTGCACAAACTCCAGCCCCTCAATGTCCTTCTTATCATGAGGGCCCAGAAGTGCCCCCAGGATTTGAGGTACCTCAGCAGTGCCAGCACAGGGGATGGTCCCTGTCCTGCTCCTGCTGGGCACACTATTTCTGATACCATCCAGGTGCCAGTGGCCCTCCTGGGCACCCTTTCCCCCTCATGTGGATTGGGAACCTGTTAAGAAACGAGCAGGGAGCCACAAACATGAACCAGCAACACACCTCTTTGAAAGGAAATCAGCTGCTACACCAAAGCTCACATTTCAAAGCCTCCCACCCATCCTGGGAAGCTTCTGAAATGGAATATAAATCTGCATGTTTTGCTGTGAAGGTCATTCAAAAGCGCCCCCGAGGAAGAGCTCAAACTGAAGTTTGGCCAAAGCAGAGTGTCTGTCTTAGCAAGAACTAAGCTCATCCCTTTAGGCTGAAGAAGCTGTGCCTAAAGAATGGGAATTCAGCATTAGCTCTGCCAAGCCCCAAAGCACACTGCTGACAGGCACTGGGCACTGCAGGGAGAGACAGGGAGGAGCAGAAGTTCTGCCAGTGGTTCTAGTAGGGTCTATCTTTGATCTAGTCCCCTTCAACACCACCACCAAATCCATATATGATCTAACAGAATGTATTCCAAACAGAGTTTCTGCATTTTTATGGATTCAAACCATTTTTACCTTGTTCCCACTACTGCACTTTCAGAGCAAACCAGATTTTCATTGGTGGTGCTTTAGTGCCCTGGCCTTGCAGAGCAGATGGGATGTTTCAGACCTGGCCATGCTGCTGCTGCCTGGACACTTCCCTGATTTGCCTGTGGAATTGTGATTTCATGTCCTTAAAGCCTCAGGAGCCTGCACAGGGATGTGCACTGGGCTCTCCAAAGTTCTGCACCCAGGATCTCTCACCAGAAATATCTCCTGAACCTCAGGAGCTGCTGTGCCTCAGTGGGATGCTCACCAAACTTCCCAAGAGCTCCAACAAGGGCCTCAGGTCTTCATGAGAAGGACCAAACACACACATGTACACAGACATACAGATTTCTCTACATGATAAACACATGAACTCTGCAATGAGCAAACAATTATGGGAAAAGCAGGTCTTGATGCACCACTAAATGACAACAAAGCAGCAGGGACAGAAGCCCTGCTTGTTGGGCCCCACTCAAAACCACTCCTGACAGACCTTCCCCAAAAGGCACACTGCTCTCCCAACACACTGGAGGCTTTTTTCCCAAAGGAACATGTATTTTAGACCAATTCAGGTGTCAGTCAGCAATCTTCAGCTTCTGAGAGACTGTGAATCTTTGAGAAGGAGGTGGAAAGTTTCTGGGTCCAGTATCAGAGGAATGACCAGCTGAGGTGTCTCTGGGGGCAGCTGACAAAGCCCCCCTGAGCAGAATAAGAAGCAGCTGAACATCTCTTTGGACAGCTGGAAAAAGCCTCTTGAGAGCCAACCCTGCAGACCTCACCACCTCAGCATCTGCTGCCAGGGCTGTAGGTTTGTGCTCAAACAACCCAAGAGAGTCATGGAGACCCCCAAGGCCAATTCCTTGATGCAGATGGTCCATCAGCCAACTGAGGGAGCTGCTCCACCAGCTCCAGTCACTCAAAAAAACCCCAAACACAACAGATGAAAGTCTCCCCCCAAGATCCTTGACCATGCAAACTTCATCCAGAGGGGCACAAAGGGAAGTGGAGCCAAGGGCAGGGATCCTTCTTGCTGGTGTGACACCACTGGCACATGTGGGGCCAGAGCCCCCCAGGAGGGCAGTGACCTGTGGGACACACACACAGAGCCTGGAGAAGGTGGAGGAGGGTTTAATGGTGCCTAAGGTGGTGATGTGAGCTCTGCTCTGAGGCAAACGCTCCTGGGCAAGCTCCTAACTGGTCTAACTGGCCCTGGGCTGAACCACAGACCTCCAGGTTGCCCTTCCTAACTAAATTTTAGGAAGCCAAGACCCAACAGCAGAATGACAACCCTGTACTACAGCACAGCTGCTCAACTGAGAAATGGGTAGAAAAGCCAAAGCCCCAGGGAGAGGAAAGTAATGAAGAATAAGGACAACACCCAGCCCTTAGTTTTCCATTGCATTTGTTCTGCTCCAGTGACATTTTCCATCCCCATTATTCTGTGCCACGTGCACAAGGGGCCCATCAGCTGCCTGTAGAGATGTACTCTGGGTGAGAGTCTGTGTGGAGCTCACTCCAGAGGTGTAATTTTAAAGGATAATCCCTATGGATTGACTATGGAATCATTTTATGGTGGCTCTGTGGGACCTGAATTCAATTGGAATGGGTGTTTTTAGAGCTCAGTGCCAAACAAAGCCATGAAAAAAGCTGCACACTGAGCAGCACCTTGTTTACTCAGCCCCCTTTTTTCCCTCCTCCCAACATCTGACACTCTACACCCTGTTTTAATTGCTCTCTGACATCACACCTGGGGCTTGGGCATCAATCTGAGACCTCAAGCACTTTGTAACATCATTCCAAACCTTTCACCTTCTTACATCCAGAAGCAGAGGTGGCCCACAGTATAATGCTGACTGAAGAGGACAGGGACACAGAGAGGGCTTCCAAGTCATAGATGGAGATAAATCAATGTGGGCAGAGGGGAAGAGCAGCTTTCCTGCAACATTCAGCCCTGCAAGCATTTCAATAACCTGAGGAGCAGCTTTTCCCAGCTCCAGGACAAGACTCCCTGGGGCTTTTGCCTTGAGGGCCCCCCACGTGGAAACATGAACCATTTTCAGCAGCCTGAGGATCACACAAAGGCAAACATGGCAAACCCCAAAGCATCTCACTGCACAGAACAAGTCAGGCCACAGTCAGATCTTTAATAAAAGCACTTTGAGTCAGTGACAAACATGATTCAGCAGACAGGACAACTCGGAAGAATCAAGTTGGGGGTTGCAGTGTGCTGCTGGTGTCTGCAGAGGATCCCACAAGGTCCCTAAACCCAACCATCCCCTCAGGGGCTTCTCAGCCCTTCACAACACACCAGAAGGCTGCTAAAAGAGTCTGTCTTGCCTCACTCTCAATTTAGTAGGGAAGAAGCACAGCAGGGTCTTTATTCTGACCCAAACTGACAGAGTAAATTAACCCAGAAAAAAAACCCACTACAGTGTAGTCTCCAAGTAGGAGGTTCAGTTGATTTTACAGGAAGGAGACCAAGCAACCTCTATGGTCCTTATTTCCTCCAGTTTCACAATAAGTTGTGGAGAGGGGCTTGACACTGCCAGTGTCCTAAGAGGACTCAGCTGCTTGGAGCAGGGCATGGCAGAACAACAACCCACAGAGACCTCTCCCCCCTGGGCAGTGAGGCTGTTCAAAGCTGTCAGCCACCCGTGTGACAAGACAAGACATTCAGCATCTTCTGCCTGCTCCCCTTTACTGGGACACTGGAAGCCAAGCAAAGGTGCACAGGGATCCTTTTTCAACTGTGACATTAGCTAAGTAAGCAATTCTAATTCCAGGAGTCAGTGATCCTCTTGCACTCCCCCAAGCTCCCTTGGAGAGGGGAGGGGTTGTGCAGCACTGAGAGGAGCCTGGCAAAGGGCTTGTCCTCAGCAGGCCAGCACACACAAGAGCTTTGGAAGGTTGTATATCCCTGCATTTTGGTCTTTGGGTAGTGCCACGTGCTCAGTATCTGTAGTGGTCTGGCTTGAAGGGCCCATCTCTTGACAAGCCCAGGTATTTGGCCTGTTTGTCACTCAGCTTTGTGAGCTTCACACTCAGCTTGTCCAGGTGAGCAGCAGCCACGGCTTCATCCAGCTGGAAAACAACACACAGGGATAAAGAGCATTAGGAGAACAGAATCCTGTTAGTTCAGGAAGTCACAGTCACCAGTGAGAAATGGTTACATGGAAACCAAGAGCAGCTCTAAGGGAGAACTTACACCAACCCAGCTCTTCCCCTGCCCTGCTCTGAGCACAGAACTGCACTCTGTGGACAGAACACACACAGAAGAGCCTTGTGCTTTTGAGGGAAATCAAGTTAAGCTTAAGTGAGACAGAAAACTTTGTATAACCAGGCCCATTTCAATCTCATTTACACATTCACACCCATCCAACAAGTAAAGGAACAGAGATCAAGCTATTTAGAGACAAGAATATCCAGTTTAGTAGAATCATAAAGCCCCAGCCATGTTTCCACTACAGAGACACACCAGACTATCATCTTACAAAAGTATTAATAACACTGGAAAAAAATTCATCTCCTGTCCAGATATCCCATCTTAGGGGCACATGTATTAGAAATCCATTCCAGAATCACCAGTTCATACCAGTTCAATAATACTACTGGTATTATTGGCATTGTCTTCATGAAGAATGAAGCCAAGGCGGGCTGTGGGACACAGGCTCAGAAATGGGGGTGTGATTTCTTTATCCCAGAGGTGTCTGGCAGATGCGCAAACTCAAGAGGGTTGAAAACTGGGGATAGTTAGAAGGGAGTGAAGTGCTCCAGGAGCTCAGCACAGAAGAGCCAGAAAACAGAGTAGGATGGCAAGAGGGGGGATGCACAGCCCCAGAGGGATCAAGTGCTGCTGAGTTACAACTGAAGGACAATTTGTAACTCCTGCAAAGCCCAAGTAATCAGAGTTAAGGAAAGAGATACAATCTAAATCCCAGCAGCATGAAAAAAGACTGGTGGCATTTCCCCCACACCACTTCAATAGATGGGAAAGTTTGCAATGTATCTGAAGGGCAGGGAATCAACTCAACCAAGGGCCAAAGCTTCACCTTGTGTGAACCAGCAGGGCCCAAATGATTCAATAACCAGCCCTGGACTTCCCCCTCAGAAGGACTGTGGTAATTCTTCAGAAATCCCACTGCAATGAACCAGGTAAACTGCTCAGGGTGTGATTCACTCAGCCTGCTCGTAATGGGTAACATGGAACTGCCAACACCTCGTGAGAGCCAGCCCAGCCAAAGGGGTACAAGAAAACATTACAAATGCAAGATGAAGTGGTTGAAGAATGTGCAAGTGAACCATGAAATCCACATAAGAGTCAGGAAAATCATGAAGGAAAGAAAAGCTGACTGAAAGAACTGTGTTTAGAGGAGAAAAAAACATTTAAGCTTAGCAGATCCTGCCAGAATGCCATGGCAAAGAAGAGAAGGGTTAAAAATTGGATCTGGTTAACTAGACTGACACATGAGGCTCTCATAGGTGTATTTCAGCAAGTTTAAGACAGATTACACCCACTTGAAAAGGAACTGAGTCACTGACAGTTCCCAGATGAGGTTTTCAAACTGCAGCAGAGCTCAGTTGTTTTACAGCTGCTTCAGCCTGGGGGCTTTGAGACAGACAAAGAGATACACAAATTCACATGAAGGTAAGCTGACATTCTCACCTTCAAAAATCAAAGCTGAGCAGGACACATTTGGTGCCAAGAACATGGAGACAAGTGGTTATGTCCAGGAAACTGCAGCAATGTGCAGCTGATCAAAGCAACACTGTTGCAGTCAAAGAAAGTGCAGTGTAAGGTCCTGGGTTAGTCTTAAGTTTTACATTTGGACCTCAGAGCAAGCACACAAAAAAGGAAAGGCACAGAAGATGATCAGAGAAAGCTCTGCTGTTGGTTCTGAGGAGGCCCAGAGGCTCAAGACCCTGAGGAGATCACTGCCATCTGCTCCACCACCACAGCTCTGTGTGTAACTGCTCTGGGCACTGCCCCTCCTTCCCAGCTCAAGGACGTGACTAAAAACTGTTACTCAGGAAGAGGAGGAAGCCACATTTAATTAGCAACACTGGGCTATCATTTTCAGGAGAACTCTCAACAAAACTGTTCCTTTGAAGGCAATTCTGAGGGTGGTAACTCCTACACTGCATTTCTGCTTTGCTTGATCCTTAATGGATGGGTTTGGAAGTTTAAGGCCTTCAGCAAACACCTCCTAAATAAGCCCAAACATACAAATCCTGCTTCCCAAATGGAAAGTGTTTTCACATTTACTCTCACACCTGGTGGCATTCCAAAGGCAGTGGGATTTAACTCTAGCATCTTATTCCATGACCACCTCAAATTCTCAGGCTTGTTTTGGAAAATTAAAACCAGGTTAGTTTTCCAAAAGGAAATTGTGAGTTATGATATGATCCAGATTTTTTCCAAGAACAAAGAATGCAGAGATAAGTTTGAAGGGAAACCCAAGGGAAATCTGTTATTAATATTTTTGGGAAGCTTTTAGGACCAGATTGTGACAAGCTCTCTCAGGTGCAAATGGGACCCAGACTCTCCCAACCAAGGAAAAGCAATTTAGTGTTGCTCCACCTTCAGCTCTCCCCCACCACACTGTGCAGCTGGACAAAGCTGGCTGGGAGGAGCTCCCTGACTACCCTGAGGCAGCACAGGGTCTCTTGCCAGACCTCAGGTGGGAAAGTTTGGGTTGGCTCTCTCTGCCAACAGCCAAACCTCACAAGAAAGATTCCCCTCTCCTGAAACAGCAAAAAAGCAGCAAGAGAAAACTGAAGAAATATATATNGGAGAGGGAGACAAAAAGGAAAAGGAGACAAACATATATACAATCTAAACTTAGAAATTAACTCAGAGAGTAACAAACATAATAGTAAACTCACTACTTTCCTTAGGAAAAGCAGATTCTTAACCTTTGCTCCTGGCCCAGGCAAACAGCCCTTGGGGCAGGCCTGGCCTAACACAGATAAGCCAGGCCTAAACACTGAGAGCCTGTCAGTGTGCCAGCCCGTGAAGGAAAAGAGAGCAAAAGAGCAAGAACAGCTCCCCCTTGGCCTTATATACACCTGATTATGTAAAGAGATGGGATGGAATCCTGCCTGGATTTTGACCCTGCTTACCAAGGAAGGCCCTACAAGAAACAACCCATCACATCAGGGAAGAGCCCCATGTCAAGAAGAGATGGGTCCTCCCATCAGAGCTCAGCCTCCAAAGAGCCCCCTGCAGCCTCAGCCTGCCCAAAGCACCCTCTGAGGGCCAGAAGCTCCTTGAAGCAGCAGCAACAACATCCATCAGAAAAACAAACTCGAGCACAAACACATGAACACGAGCACACCCCAGCAACTTCCGTGTTGGCTCCTAACTGCTCACAACTCACCTTCTTGGGCAGGAAATGGACCCCCACGGCGTATTTGTCGCTGTGGGTCCACAGCTCGATCTGGGCCAGCACCTGGTTGGTGAAGGAGTTGCTCATGACGAAGCTGGGGTGGCCCATGGCACAGCCCAGGTTGACCAGGCGGCCCTCGGCCAGCAGGATGATGTGGCGGCCGTTCCTCAGGGTGTAGCGATCCACCTGCCAGGGGGACAGCAGAGCCCTCTCTCAGGGACACACACACACCCCCAACCACACCGGTGGGCCTTGAAGGACACTCCAATCCCAACTGAGACACCCCAAGCAGCGGTGGCAAAGCCTGCAGCTGTCCTGGGCTTCACAGCACGTCACTTTTGGCACTGGCTTCACATTTAGCCAGCTCTCCAATCCTTGTGGCTTCCCCATGTGCATGTTGTCCCAGCAGGAAAACCCACTTTCAGACATGCCCAATGGTCAGAACTGGTGGGGAGAAGGGGAGAGGGGGAGAGGGGGAGAGGAGCATGGAACAGTCCAGAGCCTCTGAATCTAACACAGCCTGCTGAGGGTCCCCTGGAACTCTCCCCACCTCCCAGTTAAACCTCCAGCAATGTTTATTTCTTTAAGAAGTCCCAGTTTTGGCCTTAAAACAATTTTAGCTACCACAAAGCACCTGTGGGTTCCTGCAGGACAGGAGCTGATGGGCAGAGTCACCAAGGTCATGGGCAAGAGGAGACTTGAACACAGTGAGGACTTGAGGGTGTAACTTCAGACCTGTCCCAGGTTACTGAGAAGCCTCTCAGAATTGCTTAGTAAGAGTCTGATGTGGGTGGCCAAAAAGCCACAGAGAGGGTTACGAAAACTGGAAGGGCAGATTGAGATCTAAGAGGTATGTTTGGGTGGGGTGTTTTTAAAAAGTAGCAGAGCTGACCCACAATCCTGCTATCAGCAAGCACTCTCCCTCCTCAGAAATAACCACAAGTCCCATGGCAAGTCAAACAAAGCCTGGTCTGCTCTATATGAGGTTGTCCCTCACTGATGGTGTTACAAAACAGTTTTGATCTACCTTAGTTTTGTTTCTCTGCTTTGGGGGACACAGCTGAAAAGCTGGTATTTTTATATCCCTATTTTCCTTGTTTAGCTACAGCCACAGCTTAAAGTAAACTCATGGTGGGAATGGCAGCTGAGCCAGGAAAAAACATCTCTCCTGCTCTGCCCACACATCCTGGGCTCCACAGGTTTCTAAAATGAAGCCACCAAGTCTGGAAGAGAAGCCTGAGTTTGGCAGAGCTCCAGACAGGCTTTCCTGAGGCTTGAATATCAAAGTTTTTTAAAAAAAGCTTTAAAAACAAAGAGGTGTGAATATTTTCAAACCTTGCCACAATCCCAAATGACATTCCCTCAGGACCAAGACTGTTCTGGGGCAGAGCAGTACAGGAGCCAACAGCTTCCCAAGAGGAAATCAGATCAGCCACCAGGCAATCCATGGGCTCTGCCCTGAAGTTTTCCAGGGTCTCTAATGGCCTGCTCTGCATTCATCACCCCCCTTGCCCTCTTTCAGGCTGAGCTCTGGCACTGCTTTCAGCTCAGGGCTATCAAAGCAGGCACACTGGCATACCCTCCTCACCGTGCCCCAAACACCAAAGCTGCCCCCCTGTCAGAAATGACCTTGATGCAATTAATTGCCTACCCAACCACCACTGCAGGGTTGGCTCCTGGCTGCCAAGGAAGCAGGAACACATGGAGAAAGGTGCATCCACAGCTGGCACCTCTCACCAGAGACCACACTGAACCCTTGGGCACTGGGTGGAGCCATTGCTTCTTTCTAGGAGGAGAGGTTGGCAAGGGCTGTCTCACCTGAGGTTTCACATTCACTGCCTCCACTGCATTGTCATTCAGCCACTTGGCATCCACTTCCACATCAAAATGGCCAATATTACACACTATGGCATCATCCTTCATCTGCTCAAAGTGCCTGCAAAAGAAAAACAGTTGTATCAAAGGTTAACACACAAAAAACTCCTCCTCCTCCAGCAGCAGGTCTGGTCCATAGCTCTGCTCAGGGACAGTGACAAGTGCCTGGATCACTGACTCTCACAACATGTGGGTCTGGGAATCTCCTGGAAAAAACTCTCAAGCTTCTAGGGAAGGACATTTCCCAACTTACTGGAGAGAAAAATATTTCCCCAGTATAAAAAAAATAATCTATTTTGTTAAATTGGTCCAAACAAATACCTGCAGTTATTCTCCTTCCTACACAGAAGAGATCATTATCTCCATAACTGAAGTTTCCAGCAGTTTTACATCTCTAAAGACCAATGGCCTTTTCTCCTTCCACCTAAACCATCATTCACTACATGGAAAGGAAGGAGTTTGTGTGGAGTTGGGGCTATAAATTGAGATCTAAGAAGGATTAACAAAACACTGCAGAGCAGTGCAGTGAGAACAGGCTGGTTTCAAGGCTGTTGTGTGTACCTGCAGATGGAATCACCTTCAACCTTTACCTGTCTCCTCTTCTGTTCACATTTACCTGACCTAACACAGAATTTAACCCTGATGCCCTCATTCTCCAAAAGTCTCTATCTATCCCTCTGCACCTTCTGTTTCTCCATCATTACAGGCCCTAAGACAGGAACAACTGCAACATGGCAACATCCAACAGAACTGAAAGACCAAAGGCCCAATTTCTCACGGAATTCACACTAAATTCTCATGTCCAGAGATGAGACTGTGCTTACCCTCACCATACTGCTGACATGTTATGGTTAGGTTTTAAAACATCAACTCTAGCTGTACAGGTGTGCTTTTTCCCCTAAAGCAAGTGGCCTGACCATACCTGCCCTGCACTATGTCAGTGCAGCCTGTGGTGGTGACAAAGATGTTGCCCTCTTTGCAGGCCTCCTCCATGGTTGTAACTTCATAACCTGAAAGGACAAAAACTGTTTCTTTACCCAACCACTAACATTTATTAACAAGTGGGATACAATCCTAGAAGCAGAACAGTACTGAGAAAGAATGAGCAAACTGATCTATGAGTGAAAACACCTGACCTACGGATGATGCAAGGCAGGGGCATATTTGCCTTGCTAAATAGCACAGTGTTGTGAAAATATCCATCCCCCACCTTTTCTAACCTGCAGAATTATACATTCAATGCCTCCTGGCCACAGGTCTAACATCTGGCACAGCACTCAGACTGGATCCAGGGGTCAGGTTTGCAAAAGGGAGAGCACCCCCAGTACCTGCAGGCTCTGCACAGGATTAACTATCCCAGGAAGCCCAGCTACATGAGGCACCCACAGAAGTGAAGGGGCACAGCTTCCAGAGCATGCCATGGGCACAGCTGGAGAGGCAGAGAGCATGGCACTGCCCTCCACAGACACCTGCTGAGGGTGAGGCCTGGAGGTATTCCAGTGAAGTCTTACCCCATACTGGACATCAGAGCTGCCCAACCTGAGGATAACAAACCCCCTCCAAACCAGGCTTAGAGCCTTATGAAACGGGGCCTTACCCTGCTGTGACTCCAAACACATCTTCAAGGCCTCTACATACAAACTCCTTCCCTGACTGCAGGGCAAGAATTCCTACACTTCAACTGGATTCAACTCTACCTCAATAAAGACAGGGCTGAAATTGCCTTGGCCAACTCTCATTTCGTGCTCTCAGTGGCACCCAGAGACCCCTCAAGCAGCCCCTCCTGCCCTGCCCACCTTCCATGGCTGCCTGCAGGGCGTTGATGGGGTCGATCTCGGTGATGATGACTCTGGCCCCGAAGCTGCGCAGGGCCTGGGCACAGCCCTTGCCCACGTCCCCATACCCTGCCACCACTGCCACTTTGCCAGCAATCATCACATCCGTGGCACGCTTGATGCCGTCGATGAGGGACTCTCTGCAGCCATAAAGGTTGTCAAACTTGCTCTGAGGGAGGAAAAGGAGAGGTTTCAGAAGGGGTCAAAGTCACTTGTTATATGGATTTAAAATCTTGGGATTTTTCTTTCATCTGCCAAGCCTGCCCCTCAGAGGGATCACCTCTCTCTTTCTTTTCAGCCATGGAACCAGGAAAGAGACTGCCTGCCCCATGGAAAAGAGTCCCACCTGGCCCCCTTCATGAACTGCTAACAATGGATCACCTGCAGTAGCTGCCTGGGGCACACCCGACCCCTCAGGCTACAGGGTGGGTGTTTGGGAACTTCTGTAAGAAAGGTTTCCTGTCTTCACACCAGTGACTCAGTGTGATAACATCCCTCTGGAGAGCCATCAGCACCTCCACACCCAGCCTGAGGGCTCATGTCTGCTCATGGGCCAGCAGGGATTCCGAAAATATGTCAGAGTGTAACTCACCATTGTGAGAGTCCCCGCCCTGGGGGAGGGGCTGGGCACTCCCACCTGAGCCTGAGCACATATAAACTGGGGTTGGGGACTGGGGCTGGTCAGATCCAGAGGAGGAGCAGAGCCTCAGCAGGGCTGAGACTGCCACTCTGGGACTGGACTGGGACCATCCCCCTCACTGACAGGTTTCTTCTTTCCTCCTACTCTGTACCCAGGAGGGCCAGGTGGGGCTCAGCACAGGGGCTGGCAATCACCATTCTGTTTGTGCCCCAGGCTGCTGGGACACACACCTTTTTTTTTGTGGGTTAAAGGGACTTCTTCCTCTGTACCCTTGTGCTGATTGTGATCTTTTTCTTTTTTTTTTTACTAAATTATAATTCTGACTCATAATCTGTTTGTGAGTTGGATTCATTCCTCCTGCCAGTTTATCTTTAAACCAGCAAACACTCCAGTGAAATTTCCTTGAAGAAGGGAAAATGGAGTTATGTGCAGGAGCTGAGAGGCAGCTGGATGCTTGAACCACCATGAGGGATGGCAAGAAGATAACCTGCCTTGTTTGCATTTCTCCAGTTCAATCCATGGAGTTACACCAGACACAGGTTTCAGCACATCCCTGGTGAAAAGCATTTCATAAGCACATCCTGCCTACTGACCAGGGCTTGGGCATGTTACAAACTTGCCAGAGGTAACCTGAAGTTATCAGGTAAAAGCACAAGCAATTCTTGCACACAGAGGTAGGTCTGAATGCCTTAAACCAAATGGTCAGCAGTTCTCTGCTGCTGTTTGTCAGACAAGGAACTGAACCAAGTGCCACAGGCAGGCAAAACACACCAGCAGAACAACACCTTATCTCTGCAAGACTTGCACCCTGCAGAGCAGCAGCTGCCCCCCAAAAACATGAGGGACTGGCTCCTGCAGCCCAAGATGATCAAAATCACATCTTCCCCCATGAAAAGCTGACAGAGAACACTATTGCTCAGATTTAGGAAAACCCAGCAAGGATCCATTCACAACACTGCAATCAGGAGCCCCTGGATTTCATCTCCTAATGCCCCGTGGCACATCATCCTCCTGCAGGAACATTATCACAGGAGATTAACAGCCAGGCCCTCAAATCAAAACTGCCCTGCTAAGTCAGATGTCAGACACTACTTCAGCCCTTGAACACCTCCCTACATTCAGAAACACACATTGCTGTACTGGTTTTGTGATGCCCCCCTTGGGCCCTTTGTTTTGGCCAGGAGGAAGGGCTGTACAAACACATCTGATTATCTGGAGAGTTACAGAAGCCAAGAATTTTTTTAAAAAAATCTGGCTGCTTAATACTGTGCTATGTTTCCCAAGGAAGCAATACTAAGAATTCACCATTCACAGGAAAATCCTGATCTCAGAGCCTGCCTGGGCTTTCTACAGCCTTAGAGCACCAATCCTTCTTCCTTTCACTTACCCCTGTCTGCTGTGGGCAACCTTAGGATTAAACACCTCGAGGCAGCAACCTGGCCTAGTGGGAGGTGACCCTGCCCATGGTAGGAACAAGAGGAGCTTTATTGTCCCTTCCAACCCCAGCCAGGCTGTGTCTCTGTGGGCAGGGCACTGCCCTCTCCAGTGTAAGGTGATGTTACAGTTTGGTTTTCCACCTGCAGCTTAACAGCTCTAAAATCTTTATAATAAAAAAGAAATGCAAAGGCCACGTTTAAAACTGTTGGCTGCTCCTGCTCCAATGTGTGTTCTGAGCAAGGAATAGCAGCATGTCACTGCCAGCCTCAGAAGCTGATGTGTAACAAGTTACACCTCCCAGCCACAAGTTCCTGACTCAGTGCCTGAAGTCTTATCAGAGGCACATGTGCCATTAGTATGTCATGAAACTTGGGGTTCCAATCCTTCAAACTCCAAAGGTAGTGCCAACTGACAATCCTCTTTCCTAGTCCTTCAGCAGAACTTCCCTGCAGTTATAAGCTCTCTTATGGAAAAAAACAGCATGGTCAGGGTTTGATTCCTCATCACCAATTGCAATCCAAGCCTTCCAGGTGTCTGTGCATTCTCCTGCTGGATGCAGACACCTGTCCCACCCAAAAACACACTGGAGGGGCAAAACTGGCTGCTGCCACCCTTCTCTCTCCAACTCCTAGTACAGGAACTGGCACCTACTGCCAAAAACTGGAAGAGCAGAATTTCTCAGCTCAGTTGCACATCCTCCCAGAGATCTGTACGTGTGGTTGGTACAAGTCTTGTACTATATAAATACCAAACAGTACTTGGAAATAAGCACTTTGTTTGGCACTGGAATAAGGTGAGCTCAACTCAAATCCACTCAAGAGGCTTTTGTAGGAACATCTGAATTTCCAAATAGTTTTCGTAACAGTTATTATGCAAGAGGCCCAAATCTAGGTGAAAAGGATGTAAAGAAAGAAGCTTCTTCCAAGATCAACTGGATTCCAGCCCACTGGCTATGAAATAAATGTTAGATGCATCTTAGTGAGTAGAAAGATGCTCTTCAGAGCACTGCAGGGAAGGCAGGACCAAAAAATCCATGAGAACTGCCAAGCCCAACAGGAAAATGTTCACGTGGGAACTTGAAACAGTTTCAGGCACTGGATTTAACACCACCATAAATCCTAAGTGTGACTGAAACTCCCACCAGAATTCATCTGCAGCCAAAAAGCACCAGCACCCTTCAAGCATCCTCAATTCCCCAGGATTCATCCTGGGGAGCAGGAATAAAGCTAAGCAAGGGATAAAGACCCCCTGCCCTCTCCTTTGAACTCCTGCAACCAGAGATCAAACAGAGGTTGAGCACCCAACCCTCACCACCCACAAGATCACAGGTCACAGTCTTTTCCAGCTGGTGGCTGACACCTACCTGGGGGATTTAAGCTTACTCAGAGCGAGGACAGGCTCCTGCTCAGGAGCTGAGTGTGCCCCAGGAGCCATGATTCCCAAAGGTGTTTTCACATTCTTAGAAAGCAGAAAAATGCATGTCCTTATGTACAACACAAAGCCCCTGATGTTCTGAAAAAAGGAGTATTTGCAATGGCACGTCCCGTTAGGGACATCACAGCTCGCTTCAAGGAGAGGGTGGGAAACTTGCTCAGAACCAGGTCAAGAATAACCCAGCATGAGAAGGGAAGGCTTGCATGGCAATGCCAACATGCCACCACCAAGCTGGCCAGAGAGCAGCAGGGGTCAGGGGGGCTGTGCCTGCAGTACCTTGGTGACAGAGTCGTTCACGTTGATTGCTGGCACTTTGAGTGTCCCATTGGCCTTCATCTTGTACAGGTTGTGAACTCCAGTGGTTGTCTCCTCTGAAATACCTCTGATTCCTGAGGGGAAGAGTAAAAGGATTCACACCTTAGTGGAGTTAATGCTGCTGCAAACCAGCACATAACCCAGATGCTGGCAGCATCCTCCAGAGGCCTAAGTGAAACAAACCCTTGCAGGGAGAAAAGGAAGAGATGAAAACCCTAATCTGGATCCTCAAACAGCAGTTTGAAACTTCAAACCACTTTCCTCCCCCACAATTAGAACAGCAGGGCAAAACAGTCTTTGGGAAAAAGAAAGGGACCAGTTCTTGATCATGGAACCAAAAAGATCCTCTGCAAAATGGACAAAATATTCACCTCAGGGATGTTTCTACAGCCCAGTCCATTCTGGCAAGGTGGTTTGAAAGGAGATGATACCCAGACAACCACACTTAATCTAAAGTACACTTGGATCAACTGGAAAAACAATGCAAATGCACACTGCACCATTCCCAGTTCTCCTGGTGTAACCATCTTCTTCAACAGTCAACACCCCCCAATCTGGATACTCACCAATCTGCAGCTAATTGAGAGTCACAAGAAAAGAGAAACTGAGAACTCTAAGTTCTATAGACAGCAGCAATCTATGCAGAGGAGACACTGCCCCCTCCAGGCAAGCAACATGCCCATGAGGAAAAGAATTTTACAACCATTTTGATAGAAAGACTCTAAGGAATAAACAACATTTATGAATTGTTCTGTTCATGCCCTTTTACTGGTAAAGCAGGTGGCAGCCCAGGCTACCTCATGTGAGTCACAAGGACAGACAAATATTGCTCCTTTTCATGTCATTTCTCTGAACTCCTCTCCCTCAGTGTAGAGCACATAATCACTCCCAGTTCCTACAGACTTCTTTTTCAGCCCCCCTAGGATTCCAGAAAGGTGAGCACTACCCTTTCTATTTCACAAATAACAGCAGGGAAGCCAAAGGCCTTGCCCTGAGCTCACCAGGCAGCACAGCAGGGGCAGAGCTCCTCACCCACAGCCCTCAACAGCCAGGATTGTTTTAGGAGTGAGTAACTGGGAACCAACAACCACCACCCTCCTGCAAAATCCCCCAGAGTCATTTCTGTAGTTTGTTCATTCTGGCCATGGAGGAGAAGGGTCCCAGGGTCACCACCTCCCCACCCACCAACACCTATGAGAAATGTGTAAGACAGGGCAAGTGAGTGGACAATCCCCTCTCTGAGGAGCACAGGAACAGTCAGCAGTGTTGGGAGCAACAACAGCAGCTCAGTCCAAGGTAGGGACCAAGGCAGCAAGATCACACATAAATGTGGCACTTGGGGACATGGGTTAGTGGTGGGGTTGGGCTCCATGATCTTCAAGGTCTTTTCCAACCTCAATGATTTTGTGATGGGCCCTTCCAGCTGAGCAGCTGTTTTTATCCAACAGAGGACAAGGGGGTCAGCCAGCCAAGGGGCCTGGAGGGCTCCTGAAGACCCTGAAGGAACACCACAGGTTTGCAGGGAGACCAGAGGATGTTTCCAAGCCACAGACCTCTGCACCCTCCAGCAGCCAGGCATGCTATAGGAGTGTGGCTCCAGGGCAAGGCAGGAGGGGGCTTTGCCCCAACCCTCTGGGATTCATGGGCTTGGCTGGAGCAGTCATGGATGGCAAGAGCTGCCAGGAGCCCCTGGCACCCCCAGCAAGGGGCAGCAGGGCAAAGGTGAGGGAAGGGGAATGCCAAGTTTATCCCAGAGCCCCAGGCCCACAGCACAGCAGTGCCTTCCAGTGCCACCCCAGCACAGAGGTGCCCCCACAGCCCCTCACCCCAACATCCCCCCAGGGCAGCCAAGCCCAGGTGCTGACTCTGGTCCAAACCCATCCCCACTGCTTAAAAAAACCCAGTTAGGAGCTGCTCCAAGCCCAGGTGAGCAACACAATCCAACACCACCTTTGGTCTGAGCCTCTGAGTGCAATTCAACATGGTCTTCACCCCAGATTTTGGACACATGCCTCAATATTTCCTGAGCCATGAGACCCCCCCCCTCATAGCACTGCCCAGACCACCAGGCAGAAGCACTGGCACTCTGTGGCACATAAAGGAAATGAGCCCAACAACACCAGAAGGGAAGAGCTTGATGTGCCTGGAGAAGGGAAGGCTCCAGGGAGATCTCACTGCAGCATTTCAGCACCTCAAGGGGGCTTGTAAGGTGGGGACAGACTGTTTAGCAGGGCCTGTTGCAGTTGGACAAGGGGGGTGAGTTTAAACTGAAGGAGGGTTGATTCAGACTAGATGCAAGGCAGATTTGTTTTTGACAATGAGGGTGATGAGACCCTGGCATAGATTGCCCAGAGAGGTGGTGAATGCCCCAACCCTGGGACCAATCAAGGGGCTCTGAGCAACTTGAACTGTCCATTGCAGGGGGGGTTGGACTAGATGGCCTTGAAAAGGTCCCTCCCAAGCCACACCATTCTGTGACTGGGCCAACTGCTCCCCAGAGAGGTGTGTCTGACTACAGACCTCACCCAGAGCCTTCCATAGCCCCACTCCCCTGGTGGTTACCTGCAGGCTTTGGAATAGTTAGGGCTTCCCTGGCAAGGCCGAGGCAGTTTAAAGAACATTTCCTCATGCACAGTGAAGTGGAGCATGTGTAACTGCCTGCATCAAGTACACTCATCCCCCTGTGAAGCAAATCTGGGGGAGCTGGTGGCAGGAACCTCCAGTTCAAACCTGCCCTCTCTCTCCTCTGGTCTGGCAGCTCCAAGACACACTCCTCATCCTTCCAGAGCTCTCCAGATGCCATTGCTGAGCTTAGCAAATCACCTTGAAATGGCTCTAAGCAAACATCTTACATGCCAGCAGCTTCCCCTCCCTGAAGGCCACCTGAGCACTGCCCCAGGTGACATTTAGAGCTGGTCTAAACCACTCTGCAGCTGCTCAAGTGCTGCCTACACCACCTACCTTCAGTGCCTGAGGGATTTAAGTGACTGGAGAGACCAGAGAAGGGCCTACAGCAAGGAAAAGCTTGAATTAAAGTGAAAAAGCCTTGCTGAACACTCAGACCTGCTTTGCTGCCCTGTGTTTCTTCCCTGAGAAGTGAGCAAGCCTGAATCAATGGATCAGAAATGATCCAA
This sequence comes from Scytalopus superciliaris, assembly GCA_013400415.1. Classification (NCBI taxonomy): domain Eukaryota; kingdom Metazoa; phylum Chordata; class Aves; order Passeriformes; family Rhinocryptidae; genus Scytalopus; species Scytalopus superciliaris. Next base: position 99,595 of record VXBX01006315.1, read on the forward strand.
CCTTCTCCATCCTTTCCCAACAGTGGATTTCTGCACAGATGCCAGAGACCTCCCCTGCACAAGCTCCTATGACTTTCTCCTTTGTTCAGTTCTAGTTTTCCCCCCCCCTCCCACCTTTATTTATCTTGGTATTAAGGGCATTTAGTTTACTGGAATAAGCCAACAGTACAAAGGCCATTCTGCTCTCTAACAGCAGGCATGATTAGGGAGAGGGGAAGCCTGTGAGCAGTTCCTGGATATTTAACACATCTCCTTGCTGAAGGAGTCCTACTTTCAACTGTTATTTGCACACTAGGACTCAGCTATTTAAATCAGAAGCAGCTGAAGCATGAAAGACAATTCCCTCTGAAATTAGCCCAGAAAACTTCTCCAAAATGGCAAATGGCACTTTGAGCTGCCTCAGTGCAAAACACCTCTGTGCTGACACTACACCCTTTACACACACTCTGCATGCTCTGCTAATGTTACTCCTGTTCTGCCTCTCACCAAAGAGGCCAAATATCCCCACAAGCCCTTAAGATATTCCAGCCTCTATTATCCCCAAGAGAACTAAAAATGGATGCCACACAGCTTCATTAAGCTGATTTTGCAGCAAAGGGCTAAGGACAGAGCTCACATAAATGAGATCAAGACCCTACTCAGTGGGTCCCGTTCTGGAAGTTTTGCTGTTTCCAAGGAGCAATGGGCTGGTAGGGAAAACAGGACAAGTTTGTCACCCTGTACAGAGATCAGTCTTATCTTACTGACCTGCTGCAAGGAGGCTTTTCAACTACAGCCACACATCATGGCAGGGGAAATTCTGGCTGGTATGACATCCTGCCTAGGCCCTTTGAAAACCCAGAGGAAGAGCCATTCCTATGAATTTAGGAAGCAAACTCAGGTACTAGGGATGTTTTTATCAGACGCAGACTAGAGATGGGTGCCAAGACATGAGACAGTTCAACAGCCACTGCCCTAGTGCACAGTACTATGCTGGTCCCTTCCACACCAGGAGCACAAGACAAGCAAGAAGGAGCAAAGGGTGGAAGGGAGAAAGAAGCAGAAAGCAAAAGGGCTGGAAGTGTGAGAGCAGCTCAGCTCAAGGCTCCTGGGAACAGGGACACCACCTGGGACACTACATGGGCATGGCAACAACCCTGCAAAACAGAGCAGGGGCATGGGAAATGCCAGGGAGACAGAGAGGCATGATGAGTTGTGCTATTCCTTGGCATCAAACACCAGAAAGGCAAAGGGTCATGGGCATCAGACAGAGGGGCAAGCCAGGAAGCATGAGATCTTTGATGGCAGAGAGGGGAGCCCAGCATGGCTGAGCAAACAAACCAGGAAAACCCCTCGTTACAGTTCAAATAACACAACGATGCTGACTGTTGGATTGCCAGTGACATCAGGCTGAGGATGAAGGAGGAAGTGAGACCTGTCACAGGGAAAGTCTCCCTCTTCCTGGTGCCTCTACCCCCATGAGCACATGCATGGGGAGCAGAGCCCCAGGCTCCTCTCACACAGCTCTGCCCACAGCCTGCCACTTTCATACTTTTTCCCCCTATTTTCCTTCTAAAGCAGAGCAAGAGTCAGAGGAGAGCTGATCCAGGGGGGCTTCTACAGCAACCTCACCTCTACAGACCAGAAACATCAGCACACCCCACTGTATCACCACCCAGTTTTCTTCCCATCCCAGATGCCTTGAGCAACCCTGGGCATCCATGGCTTGCTGCAGATGATGGACACTGGCAGGGCTAAGGAGTCCTTCACACTTGCCATGCACAGATCAGCCTGGTCATGCCAAATTCCCTTCCTATAAAACATGTGCTAGCAGCACCACACTGGTCTGTTCTCAGTTTTACTAACTGGCACTAAAATTAAGTCAAAGCAAGAGTCCCAACCCTGACTCCATCACTGGCAAACTGGATGAGTTAATGCCTTGCAGTATTTAAGGTAGAAAACTGTTCCCTTTCCAAGAAGGGCTGGAAGTTGTCATGACTTCACGCAGAGGTGCACTGAGGGGATGGGGAAGAAATAAATTAATGGTAAAGATATTCACTGCAAACAGACACTGAGCAACTGTAGAATGCAGCCCTTTTTCAGGAAGCATTGGTCATTCTTCAGGTAATGGGCACTGTGAAGGGTGGCCAGGGCAGGTCACTGTAGCTGAGGTACTCCTGAGCAGAGATGGAAACAGCTCCTGCAGGTAACAGGTTCTGCTCTTGGACTGTAAGCAATTTTCACAGCCTGTCTGCACATGCCTGGCCCTCTTCCCTCACCCCTTTTACACCAGCAGGGAATTCCCCACAGAAACACATTCCCGAACAGCCTCCCAGGGCAGAGCCGTGCCTGACAAACCAAAACACACTCACCTTTCAGGAGCTGTGGGTACTTGGTATGAACCAGGTTGGTAAGATCTCCACCATCATCCAGGATCATGTTGAGGGGCTGCCCATCCTTGAAGTACAGGGTCTGCTCGATGCACCACAAATATTCCTCATCAGTCTCCCCTTTCCAGGCAAACACTGCATGGGAACAAACACACACACACACCATTAGCCAGTTTCTCACTCAGCATGTAATGAAGCAGCCAAAGAAAGATTTCATCAGCAGCTCTCAGCAGCAGCCAACAGACAGATGATTATCTGTGCCTGCAGGCCAGAAAAGACATTTGTACTGAAAAGAAGATCTCAAAATTAGCAAGGATTAAGCGATTTTGCCTCCTGTTCCAGGCCACAAACATGGTCAAAAGTTGGAGACTTCACCACTCTGCTCATTCTTCTTCCACATTAAGAGGGAGAAGGCAAAGCAGCCTAAAGCAGCCTCACATCCACACACCCCACTTGCTCCTCTAACACATCCTCCACTACCAGGAATTAGAAATAGCCACTGGACATATTGATACAGACAAATGAAAACACAACTACAGCATTTTCTAGCACAGTAGAAAAAAGGGACCAGACCAGAGCACGAGCTAAGCAGCAGAATAGGAACTCTTCAGCAACTCTGAGTTTAAATTCTAGGCTCCAGCACAGCACTAAAATCCAAGCTGAGGAGCCTCATCCAGTCCCAGCAACGTGCTGCAACCACTGGCATGGTGTATCCAGCAGGATTTGTGCCTTTCCAGCCATTTGGAACTGGCTATACCTGATCCTCAGTGATACTCAGCCACTCCAACTTATCTTAGGCACATTACTTACATCCCCCAATATTTGGTTAAATTGTCAGGTTTACACAGGAAACCAACCTTGAGCCATGAAAAGCCAATCATGCAACTGAAGAAATGTGCATCATTTATGCCATATTGTATCCAAAGGACCAGCATTCCTCCCAGGTCTCAAATTCAGTATGGGAAGTGCAGCATTTACAAAAAGAGCAAGTTCCACAAAACAAGGATACCAAGGGCAGAGGTCAAATTACTCAGATAAACACCTGTAAACTGCTCTTCAGTTGAATTTTGGGTGTTGAGAGCAGTGAGGAAGACAAAAACCCAACACCTGAAGGGTCCCACCTGGCCCTTTGACATCCCATGCCAAAGGCAGGCAGAGGCAAGGCCTGAAGCTGGTAATGCCAAAGGAGCTGATGAAGGGACCACTTGATGAAGGGACCACAGAAGTGACAGACACCCCCCCCAAAGCAAATAACCAGGCTGCCAGAAACCAGATTTAGCCTCTGCCAACACCTGGGCTCAGGTAATGCAGCTCCCAGCACAGAGCCAGGAGGATTTCATGTCCTTAAGCTGAACAACACAGCAGACAGCTTAATGTATTTAAACTGATCCCAGGGGAACTGCTCTTTATTGGAAGGTGACAGTAGCAAGACAGCAGCATCCTGATACAACACTTCACAGGGATATCAGGCAGGAACACAGCTGGGCCAGCTCTAGCCTAAAACTACCTTGGGTATTGACCCTGTCACTGCAACAGGGCACATGGCAGTTCATTTCCCTTCCCCAGCCCCCATTTAGCACTGAGCTTGCTGGAAAGCACCAAACACCTCCAGCTACACACACCTACACACCAATCCATTTAATCACCAGCCCATTCAATCATCTTAATGAGCAGGCTTCGAGATGGTAACACAGAGCCAGGCACTTGCACAGCCTCTGTCAGGAGTGCTGTGCACAGGCTGATGCAACACAGCCTGGGACTAAATATCCTGGTCTGTAACCACCACTGCTTCTGATGGGTTGGTTTCTAGCCTGAAACTTGTTTGGAAGAGCTTGATGTGTACACAGAACAGGCAGTACAGCCCAACTCAGAGCCAAAGGAGAACATGGGAAACTCACCAGGGATACCAGCTTTTGCAATAGCTGCTGCAGCGTGGTCCTGAGTGGAGAAAATGTTGCAGCTTGACCATTGTACCTGCAAAACAACCCAAGTTTTGTTTGCTGAGCAAAGTTCTGAGATATCAGGCACTCTCTACCAGACACAGGAGTTAAAATAGGGAGCAAGAGCAGAAAGAAATTAGTGCAGATTCCTGCCTTTCTCAGGAGCTCTGTGAAGTTAAGGTGAAAACTAAGTGTGTGACTAAGCCAGGGAAAATAATGTCACTTTGGGAGAGGACATAAGGGAGCTTTAGCTGTGCCACATACTCAGCCACCTCCTTGCTCATGAGTGCTTCCCCCAGACAGCCAGAGCATACTTCAGCTATAGATCTCCAGGAGTGCACAGCAGGGTGGGTTTGCAAAGTTTTGGTCAATAAAGGTCAGATTTTTCAGAACAGCCCCATAGCAAGTGTCCACTGAGGGTCTGGACACACACAGCAACACACCTGCTGGCACTCAAAAGTCAGAAATGCAGCTGAAAAACTACAATCAATCAACAGGCATTCTCCAAGATTATGCTCACCCACCTCCCACTCTGTGCTCCAGTCATGGAAGCTTTTCCAGCTGAGCTAAGTGTATTCCACAGATTTCTTAACTAGGCTCAGGCACCTGGAAAAGCAACAGCACGTTGCTGAGTTGCAGGGAAAAGAATCTGCACACCTAGTGCAGCTCCAACCACCACATCCCAGAGCCACAAACACTTCCCACTCTGCTCCCCACAGGGCTGACTGGCAGCTATTTTTGCATGTTCACTGGTTACAGACCTTGAGGAGAGAGGGCAATGAGGCACAACCCTTCAGCCTCTGTTCAGATACACATCCCACTTCACCAAGAAGTGACATTTCAAAGTAAGGGCTGCAGCAGGACCCACCTCACCTGAGCCCACACAACCAACACTTGTCAGTGAAAACACACCTGGAAAGACCACAGGAAAACTGAATCCATGACCTGTTTCTCCTCACCTGGGTTTTTGTAAGCTCCCCCCATATCAGTGCAGATGACAGCAGGAGGTGTCAGGACATTCAAAGTATACAGAACACCTACATATTGCTACACCTCAAGCTTGATACAGACACAGGCCACTGCAACTCTGCACCCCCAGATCTGGAACACCAGCTTGTCATAGTGACAGACCCTTGAATAACTGGCACCTGATGGGCTCAGAGCCTAGTATTTACACCACTGGTTATGAAAAAGATGCATTTTTATTAAAAATTCACAACTTCTACTCTGAGGCACAGATTATTTACTCTGTCTTGGTTAACCCAGCCAAAAAAGGGACACCAAGCAGTGAGCTACATCCTCACTATGTTGGGTATGATTTCATCTGCTTCATTCCTCCCTCTCTGGCACCAAAGTTCTGGCAGAACAGATGAAGCAGGGCTGAATCCTAACTCAAGTCAAAGCCTGAACTAATACAGAGGCATCACAGCAAGAAGCCCACACAGCAGCACACGCCTTAAAGGCACAACCACAACACACTTAGAGGAACCAAATCCCTGCAGGCCCCTCCCTGCCTGATTTGGATGAATCCCATGTGACACTGATTTGGGACTGTGCTTAAATTAAAGCAGCTTGGCAATGCCTAACTAAGCACACAGCTGCTGCCTAGGCCAGCCATGCTGGGATAGAACAGCAGCAGCAAGGAGCTTCCCAAATTTCAGTGGCTACTGCTCTCTTATAAATCTTGTGGAGGGACAAGAGTTTCCTACACAGAGTGGCTGGAACAAAGCCAGGATTGCACCTCCACATCAGAGCTCCCCTCCAGCACCATTTGCAACCCCAGAGCAGCTCTGAACAGGCCAAGAACCCCTGCACAGCAGCAGGTATCTTGCCCAGGCTGTCCTGGCATAGTATCCACATACCTACTACTTCTTCCTCTTTTTGAGGAAATGCCTTAGCTGCTACAGAGGAAACCTCCTCTTGTCCCAGTGCCTTTTAATCAGCAGGACACTGCTCAATTCTTAACCATTCCCAGGGAGGGCACCTCTGGCAGCCTGAATTCAGGCAGCTAAACATCAGGACAAAGCAATTTCAGATCAAACTTAATAATCCACCGAAGTTCCAGCCAGCTCCCTGCTCAGCACACAGGCAGTGCCCTGATGCCTGGCTCTCCTCCTGCCCTGTACAGTGAACACTCAGTCCTGATGTCTGGACTTCACTCAGCAAGTCAGGCATGGGACACATGTCAGTAAATGCCTTGTAAGTGCCTCAGTCTTTAATATGGACCAGAGTAACTGGTGCACAGTCACACACACACACCAAATTCCAAGCCAGTGAGCCCCCAGCCCTTAATCCCTGAGCCACACTGCATCCCTGTTGTTTTCCTGCACAGCTCAAGGGCCAGCACGAGCTCTCCGAAAGCTTCATTAGATTTTGCTGACTTTACCAGGGCACAGTGTGGTTCTTAACACAGGCTAATCTGTGCTGGGGGCAGTGCCCAGAGCTGCATGCCCAGCAGCAGCACAACTGCGGGCACCGTCTGGGGCACAGCACACGCTGCTGATGGAGCTGCTGCAGCCACCCACCTACCCACCCCAGAGATGCAGCTTGTCCAGAGGGACACCACACCCCAGAGGTGCACACAGAAAGCTTAGTGCTTAAGAAGACAAGACCTACATCCACCACGAGCCTCTTCCACAAAGTCCAGCCCCGGATTCCCACAGGAGTTCCACAAGCAGGAGCAGCGACCCCAGCAGAGCCTCACCAGGAGGTGAGGGGGAAGGGGAGTGCTTTACCTCGGCTCCCAGGGCGATGAGGGTCTCGATGAGCACCGCAGTCTGCACCGTCATGTGGAGGCAGCCGGCGATGCGAGCGCCCTTCAGGGGCCGGGACCCCGCGTACATCTCCCTCATCTTCATCAGCCCCGGCATCTCATTCTCGGCGATCTCGATGGCCTTGCGCCCCCAGTCCGCCAGGCTGATGTCGGCTGCGAGAGGAGCGGGACAGGTGGCGGGGTTTAAATAGCTGAGACCTTGGAATGCTTTCGCACACCCTCGTGGGGAGGCACTGGCTGCAACAGCTGAGCACCCAGCAGCAGCTGGGACTAAACCAGACCCTGCTCCAGCTACTACTCCCTCTTTTTTTCCACTATGGCAAAGAGGCTTTCAAACGAGCTCAGACCAAAGCTAAGAGCCCCTCTCCGGGAGAAGGCACGCTGCGGGAGCATATTAGTTAGCTGTGATCTAGCGCACAGACATCCTGAGGCACGTTAATTCAGCAAGGCACGGCCTAAAGCAGTGCCCAAGTGCGCAGCACTCCCTGCCACAGGGCTGACCTGCGGGGCACAGAGTGCTCCGGGAGCGCACCAGGGGCTGAGCCCAGCACAGCCTCCCCCTCCCCAAAGCAGAGCCCTTGGACCCGCAGGAATTATTTTAAGGCACCGTAACTACCTGAGTTACCAGCCCACTTCTGCCTCTGCAAAAAGGATCTACGGCAGAAAAGTTCTGGCAGAAAACGAACAAGAGAGGCTTGTGACAGGCTGCTGCACTTGCCATGGGTGTCCAACCCCAGCTTTAGAAAAGACCACGGTCCAACAGGCAATGCCCACGTGGATCAACCGAGTGCCGCTCTTACTCAGAGAGAGATCTCAGCAGCTCACCATTCCGCCCAGCCGCCTTTCTCTCACCTCGCTGTCGCTGGGGAGGGAAGCCTGGGGGCCACCGAGGCTGCCGCATGTGCTCCAGCCTGCCCAGCGCGCCGGGCCCAAAGCAGGCGATGGGAGCACCGCGGGGATAAACACGGCAAGAGGCCCTTCAACCCTTCTTACCCTTCCCACGGGCTCGGCAACTTTACCGGCGCTGCTTAAAAACCACCCCGCCCTATTTCGGGTCCAGAGCCCCCCCCGGGCGAATCATTTCCGAACCCGAGCCTTGCAGGCTAAGACTCTCCTCCCCGAATTTGGCCTCCTTTTAAAACCGCGCCTCTCCGTGAGTCTCGGCTCTGCCGGGGCAGGCGAGCCGCGGGTCGGGGGCGCTCCCATATGGGGGGCCCGGCCCGGCCCTCCACCCCAGGGGGCAGGAGCACAGCGGGACCCCCGGGGGTGCCGGCCATGGGGGGCCCGGGGCTCGCACTCACCCACTTTGTAGGGCAGCCGGTCCGACATGGTGGAGCTGCACGGCGGGAGCGGCGGCAGCAGGAGCAGGAAGAGGAGGACAAGAAGGAGGAGAAGGCGGCCCCGGCCGCGCTTTATGTAGAGGCGGCGCCGCCTGCGTGAGGCGGGGCCGGGCTGGGCTGCGCTGGGCCCGGCCGGGCAGGGCCCGCCTAACCGGGGCTGGGCTGGACTCAGAACCGGCCCCCGGCCGCAGAACCGACCCCAGAACCGGCCCCAGAACCGACCCCAGAACCGGCCCCAGCCCCAGAACCGGCCCCCGGCCCCAGAACCGGCCCCAGCCCCAGCCCCAGGGCCGGGCAGGCCCAGACACCCGCAGCCCCCCCACCGGTGCCAGGCCGGTTCGGGACCCTGTGTATAAACACATAAATATCAGGGCGGAGGGGGCAGAGCCCGGGCCAGGCTCTGCTCGGGGGGCCCAGCCATGGCACGGGAGGGACGGGCAGGAACTGATGCCCAGGATATTCCCATGGGGAAGGACTGCTTTGCTGTGCAGTGACCCAGCCCTGAGCAGAGACCAGAGAGGGGGTGGAGTCTCCTCACTGAGGATCCCAGCCATCCCCCAGCCTGAGGTGATGCCCAGGGGTCCCTCAGGCTGAGGTGATGCCCAGGTATCCCTCAGCTTGGGGTGATGCCCAGGGATCCCCTAGCCTGGGGTGATGCCCAGGGATCTCTCAGCCTGGGATGATGCCCAGGGGTCCCTCAGCCTGAGGTGATCCCTCAGCCCGGGGTGATACCCAAGGATCCCCCAGCCTCGGGTGATGCCCAGTGATCCCTCAGCCTGGCGTGATGCCCAGGGATCCCTCAGCCTGAGGTGATGCCCAGGGGTCCCTCAGCCTGGGATGATGCCCAGGGGTCCCTCAGCCTGAGGTGATCCCTCAGCCCGGGGTGATACCCAAGGATCCCCCAGCCTCGGGTGATGCCCAGTGATCCCTCAGCCTGGAGTGATGCCCAGGGATCCCTCAGCCTGAGGTGATGCCCAGGGGTCCCTCAGCCTGGGATGATGCCCAGGGGTCCCTCAGCCCGAGGTGATCCCTCAGCCCGGGGTGATACCCAAGGATCCCCCAGCCTCGGGTGATCCCCGGTGATCCCTCAGCCTGGGGTGATACCCAGGGGTCCCTCAGCCTGAGGTGATGCCCAGGGATCCCCCAGCCCAAGGTGATGCCCCCAGGCACAGGCACCCCTCTCCGCAGGGCTCAGCCAGCTGTCCCAAGGCAGGGAACGTGCTGGTGAGGTGCCAGGCAGAGCTGGGGCCCGGCTGTGAGCGGCTCTGTGAGCTGGACCTTGGACTCCCTGCCCTCCTGCAGCCGCTCTGGCAGGGGCAGGGCAGGGCTGGCACGGGCACAGCCAATGCCCGGCACACAGGCGGGAGGCAGAGCCCCTCCGTGGCCTTGCCGGGGGTCACGCACATGTTCGCTCCTCTGCTGGCGCCTCAAACAGGTTTTTGATAAGCCCCAGCACCAAACTGGGGTGAACTTTTCAGCCAGGCTGTCACACACCTCTTCTTGTACCAAGGATTCCCTCCCAGTGTCACCGGAATTCTCACTGGTTTGCTTTGCCAAGTTTGAAACACTTCTGAGCACAGAGTTCACCCCAAGACCCCAGCCCCCAGTCCCACTGGAAGGGGACTCTGCGACCTGAGCAGCAGCTGATGTTCCCTGACTGTCCTACAGTGAACAGCCCACACAGAAAGACAGCAGTCCCACTAGGAGCCCTGTGCAGGCAGAACACGTGAGAGCTGTAGGATCTGTGTTTAATTGTTGTTGTTGAGATGGACAAACAACAAAATATACAAGAAAGTCAGGTGTAGATCCCATTTTTTATTTAGCACAGCTACTTCTTATATCTTTCCTAAGTGTACGTGCATTAACGTTATTGGTGCTTATTACATATAAACAATCATTCATTGGCCACAGTTATAATCCTTTGTCTCTGTACAAATTCACCCATCCTGTTATCCCTTATCTTGTAGTTTTCTGAGTTCTCTCAGCACCTGCTAGTTGTTTACAATTCTCTAGCTCTGGGATGTCTCTTCACAGGCACACAATCTCGTCAGGGTTAAGTTCTTCTTGCTCTGCCAAGGGATATGCAGACCCATTAGTGTTCCCCACATTGAATATCCAGAATGCTGAAGCTGCACCAGCACACCTGAGGCCATCCCAAGTCGTTCTCTAAATCAAAAGGTGCCCAAAGGAGTGGGGTGTCTGTTCCCCCAGGCCAGGGTCTCCTAACCCAGTCGTGCTTTCACTGGTTTGCATCACCACCCACCTTTTTGTGCCATCTCCAATGCCCCCATGGGCAGCAGCAGGACAGGGCTTCAGGCTTTGGCAGTGCCCACTCATCCCAGACCCCAGGGTGGGATCACTGGCACACTCTGCATCCTCCTGCACACCTCCCTCTGCCCACAGGCAAACGGGAGCTGTCTCAGTAACACACAGGAGAGCAGAGCAGAGAATGTGCTGAGCTGGAAGGGACTCACAGGGATCATCCAGTCCAACCCCTGGCCCTGCACAGACACCCCAACAATCCCTCCCTGTCCCTCAGAGCATCATCCCAACCCTCCTGGAGCTCTGCCAGCCTTGGGGCTGTGCCCACTGCCCTGGGGAGCCTGGGCAGTGCCCACCACCCTCTGGGGGAAGGACCTTCTCCTGAGATCCCACCCAACCCCCCCCAACTCAGTTTCAGGCTGTTGCATTGCCATTCATTCATTCATTACACGGATAAACTCTATGAATTCCCCATTAGAAATACAATGGTTCGAAGTGCACAGAGTTTTATTCTTAAGCAAAAGTCCTGTTTGTGTTTCACACTTGCTTTTTTAGCAAATCTGACCATTTCCCTTCAAACCCACTGTCAGCACTTTAATAATACATGGGATCAATAGTGACTTTATTTCCCCTCCCTGAGAAGAAACACGTTACAGAAAATCAGTCTGTTGCTTCCAGTAATCACCTAAAATTGTGGGAAGTCGGGAAAATAGCAAGTAAAATGGAGAAGATGTTTGTTGAAATTGTGTCAAAGATTTGTGAAGTCTACATACTAAATAACACCTCTGTCTTTGCTCCAAGACAAGTATTTCTGAGCTGGGCTGGACCCACAGCCTGGCACAGGCGCCCCATGGAGCCGCTCCAAGCTGGGAGCTGGCACAGGGACAGCCGGGATCTGCTCCCCACGGAGCCCTGAGAGTGCCCAGAGCCCCCTCAGTGCCGGCAGGACTCTGCCAGCACGGGCTGCCCCCCGGCACTGTCTCCCTCAGCACGGCAGGGTCTGCAGGGGCTGTCCAGGGATAACACAACATTCCTGCTGCTCCCCAGGAATCCGCAGCCCCTGCAGGGCCCATCCTGCCTCCGGCTCGGGGTGCTGAGCACAGGAAGGCCTTGGAGCTGCTGGAGAGAGGGCAGAGGAGGCCACGGGGATGGAGAGAGGGTTGGGAAAAGCCTTTCCTGAGGGAAGACTGGGAGAGCTGGGGTGGCTGAGCCTGGAGAAGACACAGCCCCGGGAAGGCCTTGAATGGGGAATTGTGTATATATGTTTTCAATGTTCAGTTTTCTCCTATAAATATGTTTTTTATATAGTTGGCTTTATTAAGAAGATTTTTTTTTTCTTAAGAAGATGTTTGTATTTATAAGACGGTTGTTTTTTATATTAGAAGATAGTTGTTTTTATATGAAGATTTTTATTAGGAAAATTGTTGTTGCTTTTATGAAGATTATTGTTCTACGAAAATTGTATTTTTTATTAAGAAGATGTTTTTATTAAGAAGTTTGTACATCTTAATTCAGAAGATGTTTTTAAGATAAAGATAGTTGTTGCTGTGGTGGGCAAGGGCCAGGGATATGAGCGTGCTCCATGAGGTGTTTGGGGTGTGT
>VXBX01006316.1:2364-26650 GCA_013400415.1 Scytalopus superciliaris
AGAAGGGGGAGCAGCAGCAGGAGGAGTTCTGGGACCTGCCTCGCTCCACATCCTCACCAGCAACCCTGAGGGGCCACAACAAGGTCTCATCCACTTTGCAGGTGCCCCAAAATAGGGGGAAAATCAACAGGCCAACATCTGGAGAGGTCCTGGCAGGCTGGAGGGATGGACCATGATGAAATCCAGTGAGGCCCAATGCCAAATATCCCAGTTCTGGGCCCCTCAGTTCAGGAAAGATACTGAGGGGCTGGAGCGGGNTAGTAAAGGATGGAATTTGGACCAAGGGTTGGACTTGATGATCTCCAAGGTCTTTTCCAACCCGATCGATTCTATGATTCTATGATATGCAAAGCCCTGAACTCCTTGCCATGACAGAGAGTGGGAGCCACAGCTTTGGGAGTCCCTCTGTGAGGAAGGATGGGAAGCTTTGGCAGACGGCAGGTTTTCCCACAAGGAGAACACTCAGGCAGCACAAACAGCCCCCAAAGGTGGGTTGGAATCTCCATCCTTAGAAGATTTCAAGATAAGATTGTATAAAGCCCTGAGAAACCTGTTGTGGTCTCACAGCTTGGAGCAGGAGGTTGGACTTGAGCCCTCCTGAGGTCCCTTCCCACCCAGATGGCCCTGGCCCTATCCCACTTCCCAGCCTGGGAGAACACACTTTACAAACACAGACTGTGAAGCCTCTGGGTATTTTGGACTCCAAATGTCCTGCTCACCAGCCACTTGCCATGTGTCACCTTCTGGGAGGAGCTGAGGCCAGAAATTCCATTCCAGGGGGGTTTTAGTCTCAGTTTAGCCAATCTCAGTCTCATTGCACTAAGGAACAGTTTATTCCTTTCCCTCCTGTCAGGAGCAGAGCCCTGTGCTGTGTCACCCTCACCTGGCTCAGCTGGCCCCTCCTGCTGCTCATTTTAATTTGCTGCAAGTGCCAAAGCCACTTGGCATCTTATCAATGCCAAAAAGTCACTCCACCAACCCTGGATGCCACTTCTGCTGCCCCTGAGATCCAGGGACATGCCCCAGACCAGCCACACAGGTCCAACCCCTGCCCCAGGGGCCCAACAGCTCAGAGCAGCACTTGGGATGGGTCAGACCTTCTCAAAAGCAGCACAGAAGCTTTAAAATCTTCCAAATCCCCTTTTTTTACCCCAAAATCATCTGAAATAGGCAGGGGGTTTGAGGAGATTGTTACAGAATATGCCAAGTTGGAAAGGACCTGTCAGGATCATCGAGTCCAGCTCCTGGCCCTGCACAGGACACCCCAAAAATCCCACCATCTCCTCGAGCTCAGACAGGCTTTCCAGCACTTAAACAAACCACCAGGAGCTTGTGCACCACGAGCTGCCAAGAAAACGAGCCCGGAAAGTCAGTTCAACATGCCCTGAAGATCTCTGGAGATAAGAGCACACCAGTAGCCACTAATGACACGCACAGGAGTCCCACTCCTGAGCAGATGCTTAACTTGAAACACGTAAATGTTCCCACATAATATCCCATGGACACACACACAGGTGAGGGATCAAAAGGGAGGCTCCTGCTCTGTGGAACCGCCTGTTGACTGTAAACACCCCCTCGATACCGAAAACAAAGAGATAAAGGGAAGCAGAGGGTGCGTGGGGGGAAGAGAGAGCGGTGCTTCGGGAACAGCCGCGCCGGGGCCGCGTCCGCCCCTCGGAGCCCCGCACAGCTCGGCACCATCCAGAGCAGCCACGCACAATCCCACTGAATCCCGGAGTATGCCAGGCTGGGAGGGACCCACAGGGATCCTCCAGTCCAACCCTAAGCCCTGCACAGCCCCAGAGGATCATCCAAACGTGTCCTGCACATGCAGGCAGAGGATAATCCCAATCCCACCTTGTCCTGGCCAGGAATGTCTCCCTCATCCTGGCTCTGCTGATTTTCTGGAATGATTTCCCCCTACACTGCCCTTGCACAAACAAAAGGATCAGAGGCACACGAGTAGTAGTGTCTCCATCCAGCTCAGGCAAGTGGGGCAGGATTTCACAGAATATCCCAACACGGAAAGGATCCCCAAGGACCATCCAGTCCAACCCTCAGCCCTGCACAGCCACCCCAACAATCCCACCCTGTGCCCCAGAGGATCATCCCAAGGCTCCTGCAGCTCTGGCAGCCTTGGGGCCGTGCCCACTGCCCTGGGGAGCCTGGGCAGTGCCCACCACCCTCTGGGGGAAGAGCCTTTCCCTGAGATGCCCCCTGAGCCTGCCCTGGCACAGCCCCAGCCCTTCCCTGGGTGCTGTCCCTGCTCACAGAGCAGAGATCAGTGCCTGCCCCTCCCCAGGGAATTGGACCTGCACTGAGGTCTCCTCTCAGTCTCCTCCTCTCCAGCTGGACACCCCAAGTGCTTCAGGGCTTGTATCCAACACCAGTGCAGGGCAGGAACCTCCTCACTTAATGGACTCAGGCACTTAAAACTGAATTAACTGAGGCCCAGTGAAGAGGAAGAAGGTCAAGGAGCACAACCAAAGGTGATCCCAGAGGAAAGGAGCTCTCCAGAGATCATGAGATAGTTTGGTTGCCGAGAGAGGTTGTGAAGTTCCCATCCCTGGAAGTGTCCAAGGCCAGGTGGGACCAGGCTTGGACCAGCCTGGGTTAGTGGAAGGTGTCCCACGGCAGGGGGTGACACTGGATGAGCTTTAAGGTTCCTTCCAGCCCAACAAATCCTGGGATTCCATGAAATGAACTCAAACCAAGAACTACCCAGAGCCACAAGAGCAGAAAGCCTACCCAGAAGATTCCACTGGAGCTCCAGTGCTCCCTTCCCTCTCTCCAACCATGGGTTTCACAAGTTAATTCAAAGCAAAACTTGAAAGCACCACAAAATTTACAAAGCAAGACCAAGAAGAATACACAGCTTGATACAGTGACCCCCTCCTGCTCCACCAACCAGTGCCATGCTGGGGGCACCTCCATCAGCAGAGATGGGGCAGGTGGAGAGAAAAGCCCTCCTGACCCCCCAGGGAAGGGCATTGGGAGCCCAGATGAGCTGGTCAGGCAAACAAGGAACACACAGACACCAAACCCCCAGGGGAATGAGCGTTAAACCCAGTTTTCTGCAGGGTGAAGACACACAAGGAGGCTTTTCTTTAGGCACAAGAGCTGCTGCAGCAGCTCCTGGCACAGCTTCCCTGCTGCAGCCTGGCCGTGTACGAGTTAACTAAGAGCAAACTAGGCAAGATCTCCCCCCTGCTCCCCTTCCCCCCAGGCAGACCCCAATATCTCCTGTCTCCAAGGAGCAGGGCTCCTTCCTCCCCATGCCGTGCTGGTGGCACAGCATTGTTCCCCAGCCCCAGCCATGGGAAGCAATGGCCATTTTCCATTTAGACGAGGGCAAAGCCTTTAATTTCGCCCTCCCTTTTAACTGCTGGGCCACAGGAGTGAAGACAGTTTTATATGGAAGCAAACGCTGCAAAGGGCCACTTTAATGTGCTGGCCTGTGGAAAGGGGCGAGCTTTTCCTCGGGCCCGGTAATGAGGGGCAGCGGGATATTACACTTGGCCATATGGCTAATTGGCACAGCAGGTCGGCTGCTCTCTTTGCTTTTTAGGGACAGGCCCCAAGATTAAACCCCGGTGAGACAGAGCACGCTCCAAAGAAAACACCAAAGGAAGCGTGAGCAGGAGATGCCCTCTAATGTTGGAGCCAGGCAGCACAGCCGGGGGGACCGGGAAGTGATGGGGCAAGGATGAGGCACCACGGGCTGGTTTGGGGTGCTCTGGGTTGGCCCCACACCTGGGGCAGGTGGCCTTTGGTGTGTTGGCCATGGCCAAGCATGTTGGTGTTGGCGCATCCCCGGAGAGACCCACGGAGAGGGGAAACAGGCTGATTAAGGAGCCTGGCTTTTGTAACCCTCCCCATCCATCCCTTCCTCCCTGTGCAGATCAGTGTTAATTTATTAAACACCTTCAAAAAGGGCCTCTCTGAGTGGCCCTGCCCGGGCTGGGCCCTCGTGCAGTCGCCGAGCCCGTCTCATAAAGCTTTGATTGACTCGTGCTTTGCACAGCCTCTGACCCGGGAGCACAAACGGGCACAGGGAGGAGGAGGCTCCATCCCAAAAGGGATGGTCAGGCAGCTTGGGGGGATGTGATGGGTTGGGATGGATCCCAGAGGTGAGGAGTCTGGGGATGAGCATCACCTCGTGCAGCAGGACCAGATGACAACTTGGCTGAGGGGGGGGGATTGTGCCCCTGTGCCCCCTCAGGGGAGCGCCCCCTGCAGAGCTGCCCCAGCCCTGGGCAACAACAGCACAAGGACGTGGAGCTGCTGGAGCGAGTCCAGAGGAGGCCCCGGAGATGCTGCAGGGCTGGAGCCCCTCTGGGATGGAGCCAGGCTGGGAGAGCTGGGGGGGCTCCCCTGGAGAAGGGAAGGCTCCAGGGACACCTGAGAGCCCCTGGCAGTGCCTAAAGGGGCTCCAGGAGAGCTGGGCAGGGACTGGGGACAAGGCCTGGAGGGACAGCACCCAGGGAATGGCTTCCCACTGCCAGAGGGCAGGGCTGGGGGGGATACTGGGAAGGAATTGGTGGCTGGGAGGGGGGGCAGGCCCTGGCCCAGGTTGGGCAGAGAAGCTGTGGCTGCCCCTGGATCCCTGGCAGTGTCCAAGGGCAGGTTGGACGGGGCTTGGAGCAGTCTGGGCTGGTGGGAGGTGTTCCTGCCCATGGCAGGGGGTGGCACTGGATGGGCTTTAAGGTCCCTTCCAACACAGACTATTCCTTGGTTCCATGATGATGAAAACAATGCTTATAATTTATATTCTCCCTTAGAAAAATCCAGCTGGACAGACAAAGCTGGGAAGTGACTCATGGTTCAGAGGAGTTAAAAGCCACCAAAAAACCACAAACAAGCCCCAGCTCCGGGGGCTGTGATGACATCACAGGAATCAGCCTCCCCCAGGCCACGGATAACCATGGAAAACTCAGGCTCAGGTGCTCTTATCTTCAAAGCACTCAATGGGACAGAGGGAGCCCACGGACAACATCCCCTCCAACCTCCAGGACAGAGGAGGGATCAGCAGATCTGCCCATCCCACCAGTAAAGCCCATCTGGCAGCCTTTGGAGGGTCTGGCAGGAAGGACACCCACCCAAAGCCTCAGCCCTTCCCAAACACCAGCAGAGGAGGAGGAGGAGTAGAGGAAGAACTGGTGCTCCATCCTCCACCTCTGCAGGAAGGCCATGGACAAAGAGAGGGAGAACAAGCATCTCCATGCACAGGACACAGGAATTCCTTGCCTTCCAAGAATTTTTAAAGGGAAATCGCACGCCTGGTTTTGAGCACACTCATGTCAAGAACTTGCCTTCACAGCCAATTCCCTTTTCCAGGAGCATCCCAGGTTTCAGGGAGCTTTAGAAAGTGGGAAGGGACAGAAATTACCTCTTCCAAGCTTATTTCCCTGCTAAGAATTTAACCCCTACAAAAATTTAGCATGAGTTTCCAGGAGAAAGAGCACTTTTTTGTGTGTATGTTCATCCCTGAAAGCAGAACAGACAGTGCCCGTGGAGGGGATGAGCAGATGAAGAGCTGTCTCTCTTCCCAGGTTTGATCAAAGGTGCAAATGAAGATTTGGTGACCCTTTGATACCCTGGGACAGAGCAGTTTGTTGGGAAAGAACTAAGAGAAGCTTTGCAAGGAAATGTAAAACTCTTGGGCCACCAAACCCCTGCTGATGGGGAGATGGAAATGCTCCTCATCCTTACTGGGGCAAGGAAAACCCTGCAACAGGAGACCCTGCTGGGCAACTCCATGCAGATCCACTGCCCCCTTTTGCACTAATTCCAGCCTCTTCTAGAATCCCAGAATCATTTAGGTTGGGAAAGCCCTCTGAGAACAAGTCAAACCATCCCCAGCACTGCCAAGGCCACCACTGCCCCATGTCCCCAAGTGCCACATGCTTTGATATCCCTCCAGGGATGGGCACTCCCCCCCTGCCCTGGGCAGCTGTGCCAGGGATGGACAGCCTTTCCCAGGAAGGAATTTTCCCTGATATCCAACTTAAACCTCCCCTGGCCCAACTTGAGGCCGTTCCCTCTCACCCTGTCCCTTGTCCTCTGGGAGAAGTGATGGACACTTCCCCTGTTTCCTCTCCCCACCCAGGCTGGGCTCCTGCTCGGAGCAGGAAGAGGCATCTCAGCTGCAAGGCAAGTGTCTGTGTGGAGGTGGAAATCCCCACAAGCCAAAGGCAGGGAATTCTAGGGAAACACAGGGATTCTCAGCCTGAAGGAACTCTCCCAACACGACAGACAAGCAGCCATGGTAAATCTTCCAAGCAAGCTAAGATGTGAATTCCACTTCAGTCACATTTCAAAGGCTGAAATGGCACCAGAAATGTGTTTTCTTTCCTATTTAATACCAGCAGAAATCATTCAGTGCATTTGCTACTGCTCAGCCCTGGAGTTGGAGCCACTGGGCTCATTGAACCAGAGCCACCCAATGACCCCTTGGTTTGTTCCTCTGCTTAGCCAGGCCCCCAGTTTTCCTTACATGAGACCAAGTTCCACTCCAAAGTGTGCTCCAACATCCCAAGATCCCAACATTCCAACATCCCAACATCCCAGTTAGGGAGCAAAACACTGAGCAAATGGCCAAGCGGCAAGGTCGGCTCTCTGGAATGGATTTGCGGCATTAAAAGGATATATTTTCCTGCAGAAGGAGCAGAAAGGCTCAAACACCTCCCAGTGTTTCCCTCAGGGGCTTTTCCTGATCCCACAGCTTTCCCTACCTAAGGGCTGGAAGGAAGGAGGGCTCCAAAGCTGGTGCTGCTGGGCCCGATGGATGACGTGAAGGTGAGCAGGGAAAGGTGTGAGGGATGCTGAACTCTCCGGGATGGCAACTGGAGCATTCCCAGCCTCAGAGCCGGTGCTGCCCCAAAGGGCTGGGAACAGACATGCACCAACCCCCTCCATGACTGCTTGGCCAAGGTTTATCTGGGAGTGGGAGCAGCACAGCAGAAGATCCGAGCCCTGTTTGTCCCCCAGGGGCCGGTGACACCAATAAGAAGCCGAGTGTCAACTGGTTTTCCATACTTGTCATAGCTGGGATTTTCTTTTCAGGTGACAAAATACATCAAAGCACAGTGTATGTTTCCAAGGGTGATGGCACTGACCAGGGCCATACACAAATCCAGCCCTTCCACTGCTTTTCCCGGTGTCCAGTGGAATAGCTCCTGTCACTGCTCCAAGCACAGATCCAGGAGATCTTCTCCTGCCACCAAAAGGCTTTTCTGCATCTCCCTCAATTCTGCTTTTATAACCTCCCAGCCACCTGCACACCCATCCTGAGCTCCTCATCCTCCTGCTCACAGAGGGATCCGGCCAAGCCTCTCCCAGGAATCCCCACAGACACGAGCTGATCTGTGTTGGATCATAACCCAGCTTGGGGCAAGGGCAGTGAGCTGCAGGGCTGGCTGGGGAACACTGGCTCTGTTTGGTGGGGCAAGGAAAGAAAAGCTTATCCCCACAGTTATCCAAGCTCAGTCAGTCCCTTCCATCCCAGAAGCCAAGAAATTCCTCCGGAAAGGGATACTGCTTTTAGAATAAAGATCCTAAAAAAGCTTATAGTGCTTTCCTGTACCTAAAGGGGCTCCAGGAGAGCTGGGGAGGGACTGGGGACAAGGCCTGGAGGGACAGCACCCAGGGAATGGCTTCCCACTGCCAGAGGGCAGGGCTGGGGGGGATCTTGGGAAGGGATTGGTGGCTGGGAGGGTGGGCAGGCCCTGGGCTGAAATTCCCAGAGAGGCTGTTGCTGCCCCTGGATCCCTGGGAGTGTCCAAGACCAGGCTGGACGGAGCTTGGAGCACCCTGGGCTGGTGGGAGGTGCCCCTGCCCATGGCTGGGGGTGGGACCAGACAGTCCTTAAGGTCCCATCCAACCCAAACCATTCCATGACTTAATGGTTAGACATTCTCTTGGTCTTTCCCAGCTTTCCCATCTCCCACAAAACCAGAGTCACGGATCACACACAGATGATGACACACTGAGCTCAGCATCCCCAGCCCTGTCTCTGAAAGGGGAACAATTAGCTCTTTACCCCACCGATATAACCTGTAGGGGAGTGTTTTCCTGGGGAAAGAATCCACAATAACTCCAAACAGCCCAGGGCCAACGTCACGGAGCTTCTCTCCAGCATTCCCATCCCTCAAATCGCAGGATCCAAGGTGTCCAGGGCAAACATCCTCCCCAGCACCTCACAGAGCCCCAGCAGAGCTCCTGCTTTAACCCTGAGCACAGAAACCCCTCCCACGGAGCCCAACCCCGGGGTTTGGAGCTCCCAGCCCCACAGCCCCGACAGGCTCCGAGCCGGAGGAGCCGCGCCGGGTAACGCTCCGAGGAAATCACGGCACGCTCAAACAATGGGATATTTGTCAAAGTGCAGCCGGATCACCAGCAATCATCTGTTTTCCATAACCACGTTTTGACCTAAACCCAGTTGACTGAACAAGTAGTCTGTGTTTCTCATTCTGGAAAGCCTCCCCCCTCCCCTCCTCCAGCAGGCTTTGGGGAAGTCACAACACAAGGATGTGCCCAGATATTCCCTCATTATCCACAGCGGCGGCTGAACAATCTCAGGTGGGATTTTGGGCCATCTCCTCCCGTTCCAGGTGACCTCTCAATCCACCCCGAAGCACAGCCCGACACTTCCCGGTGTTGTTTCCACCCACGGGCTGTTTTTTTCATAATATATTTAGAATTCATTAAAACTTTATCATGAATGAGCTGCCAGGGAAACAGAGATATCCAGGACAAGCCCACAGGGTCTTCCATGCGAGGCCACCGTGCGTCAAAGCTCCGGGAGGCAACGAGGAGGAGAGAGCTCCTTCTCCGGGCCCGAGGAAGGAAGGAAGCCCTGGAATTCGGTCACAAGCTTTGGGAGGAAGGACACAACCCCCAGAGCTAATCAGCTCTTGTCAGGGCTCCCATCAATTAGGAGGGGGGAAATAAGCTCAGTTCAAGAAGGCAGAAGGAGTCCTTGAGGGAGATGAAGGACAAGGTCCAGGGGGAGGCCAAGAGCCGGAGGATGGGACACAAAATGTCCTGATCTGCACCAAATCTCACCCATTTCCCACAGCCTGCTCAGCACCGGGAGGTTTAATCCATGTGGATCCTCCCAGAGAGCTGAAAATCACTGACAGACAGGGCTTTGCAGGGAGGAAAAGATCCCAGACTGGGGATATTTCCGGGAGCAGACACTGCTACAGATGATTTGAGCTCAAAGCCCTTTGTGTGCCCCCTCCCTGAATCCAAGCACAAGCATGGGATGGAGCAGACAAGGATCAATCCCACACAGCCTGTTCCAGCTGAAACACAGCTCCTTCTTCCAACTCTGCTGGGAAATGTTTGGGTTGGAAAATCACATTTGCATATTTGTTATTTTGTTCTGCCACGGCTGAGAAATAAAAACAAGATAAACTAATAAATGAACCTCCTGTTCCAAGCACCACCAAGTTACAGCACATGGAGGGCTGGGCACACCCTTCCTACTGGGAAAGAAAACCATGTTCCAGGAGTGCTTTTCCATGATTGGCAACATGGGCACTGCCCCCTTGTAAGTCCATAATCCATAGAAACTGAGCCAAATATATAAATCCATATAAAGGGATGCTGTAGAGCCCGCAGGGCCTCCACGTGCCACATGTGGAAGTCCCAGCCAGGCTGGCACTGGCAGGGCAATGGCCACTGACTGAGGGGACCCTGGAAGGGATGGGGCATCCAGAGGGACCTGCACAGGCTGCAGAGGTGGGACTGTATGAAACTCAGCAAGTTCAAAAGCACCAACAGGAAAGTCTGGCAGCAAGGTCGGGGAAATTCAAGCACCAATCCAGGCTGGGAGGAGAAGGGATGGAGAAGGATTTGGAGGTGCTGGTGGGGGAGAGGCTGGAGATGCCCCCACGTGTTCATGTGGGAGGACCCTTTGGGTCACAGATTCACAGCTGGGAAAGTCCTCCAGGACTTCTCACCCTGAACTGCGCTGACTTGCCATGGCTTTGCTGCTCCAAATCCCATAAAACACATAATTCTGAGCCCGTTCCCTGCTCCCAGAAGATCAGCATGCCGGGCCAGACCCACGTGACAACCCCCAGCATGTTCCCCCAGCACATCCTCCCCAGGAACGGGAGCAAAACCAGGAAAAGAGCCCAAAACTAAGAATTTATGATGTGTTTTAAACAGACTTCAAGGCGGGTGGGGGGAAATAAATGCCCAGAGCAAATTCAGTCGTGATCCAGAGGGATCCAGTGGCAGCCAGATCCCGGAGCAAGAGTCTCCATGGGCACTGGGGCTGTGTGGGATGGGGAGAATTGGGCTGGGTGGGGCTGGGAGGGCAGAGGCAAGGGCTGCCCATGAGCCAGTTCCAACCAGTTCCAAGCAGTTCCAGCTGGTCCCAGATGGTTCCATGGTTGTTGGGGGTGCCAGGGTGCCCCTCTGTGACATGGGGGTGGTGCTGTGCCTGGAGCCCGCTGTGAGCCCGGGGGTCTGTGGGGCACAGAGCCCCCAGGAGCCACTCCCAGGGGAGCCCCCCCTCTGGAGGCAGCAGCTCCCACCACCCCTCTGCGGCTCCAAACAACTGGGATGGCCGAGAGGGCAAATCCCAACTCCGCCACCAAAGTGAAGCCAAACCAGAGGAGACGGCGTGAGGTGAGGGGTGGGAAAGGAGGGAGAGCCTGGGGTGGGGACACAGGGAGGTGGGATGAGGACACAGGGAGGTGGGATGAGGACACACAGAGGTGGAATGGAGACACAAAACTGGGATAGGAAGAGATGGAGCCACCTGGGGGACAGGGATGGGCTTGAGCTGTGCCTTCATCCCACAGCTCTTCCTGCCCACAGGTGGCACACAGGGGAGCATGGGTGGGACACAGGGAAGCACAGCAGGGACAGAGGGAAGCACCGGTGGGACACAGGGAACTGCAGGGGGGACACAGGGAAGCACGGGTGGCACACAGGGAGCCACAGGGGGACACAGGGAAGAATGAGTGGTACACAGGGGACAGAGGGACGCACAGGGGGGACACAGAGAGCCACAGGGGAGGACACAGGGAAGCATGGGTGGGACAAAGGGAACTGCAGGGGGGTCACAGGGAAGCACAGGGGGGACACAGGGCATCCAGGGCAGTCCCTCTCTGGGATGAGGCTGCCATGGCTGCCCAGCCCAGCAGGCTCTCCAGGCACTGGGAGCCGCCACACAGATTTAGGGACACCCAGGGAGACAGGACTGACCATCGCCCCCATCCCAGTGCCAGGGAGGTGGGAAGGAGGCCCATGGCCACTCACTGTCCCCGGCAGGTGGCCATGCCACGCCCCAGCACAGCAGAGGAGGAGACCCCCGATGTGGCGGAGAGGCCGGTGGAGCCCAGAGCCCTCCAGCCCACGGCCAGGCCCTCCAAGAGCCGCATGACCGCCATGGCCACGGAGGCCTCCAGGCAGCGCCAGCCCACCCTGAACAACCCCAGCGGCCGCAGGGAGCCGGGCACGGGCTCGGGCACGCAGAGCCCCCGCCCTGCCTCCGAGGAGCACAGCCAGGGCTCGAGCGGGCTCGTCATGGCCCCGCTCACCGAGGCCGCGCTCAGGCAGCTGGGCAAGGTGTCGAGCCAGCGGAGAGTGGCGGAGTGGCTGGAGGCCAACTTCCCCCACAGGCAGGAGGAAGAGCCGGGAGCCGAGGGGCAGCAGAAACACAAGAATCACAGAAAAAAATAGGGTGGGAAAGACCTCTGGGGTCGCCGAGTCCATCCCGCGGCCAAACGACACCTTGGCAGCCAGGGCAGAGCACCGAGTGCCACGTCCAGGCTTTCCCCAAACACCTCCGGGGATGGGGACTCCACCACCTACCTCCCTGGCAGCCCCTTCCAGTGTTTAATCCCCGTTTCAGCGACAAAACTCCTCCTGATGTCCAAGCAAACCTCCCCTGGCACAGCTTGAGGCTGCTGTCACCAGCACCTCTGGATCCTTTCCCACTGGGAAGCTTCCCAGCCTCCCTGTCCCTGCCCGGAGCCTTCATGGGGTTGCTGTGGCCAAAGTGTAGGACTCGGATCTTAGTCCTGCACTTTGGACCTCGCACCATTGGTCTCAGCCCATCGATCCAGATCAGTCTGCAGAGCCTTCCTGTCATCCAGCAGAGCAACACTCCCACCCAGCTTGGTGTTATCCATGAATTTACTAAGGGTAGACTTGGGAAGAGCTGCCCCAAGGGGAAGCCAAGAGACACTAAGAGCGGTGTCAAGGGGAACTCAACAGATACACAGCTGGATCCAGGTCTGGGGTCACCACCACAACAGACAGCGCTGGAGCAAGCCCAGAGAAGGGCCCCAGGGATATCCAGGGGTGGGAGAATGTGCCATGTGGCAGGAGGAGCTGGGACTGCTCAGCCTGGAGAAGACAAGGCTCAGAGGGACCTTCTCAAGGTGTACAAACACTCCATGGGGGAAACCAAAGAGGCAGAGCCAAACTCTTCTCAGTGGTGCCTGGGAATGGACAAACTGCAACACGGGAATTTCCACGGAACACCTTCTCACTGTGAGGGGGATGTGACACTGCAACAGGCTGCACAGAGAACCTGTGGGGTTCCATCCCAACTGGACATGGACCAGAACAACCCTGAACAAAGCTGAGCCTGCCCTGGGGGCAGCTGGACAAGGTGATCTCCAGAGGTTCTCTCCAACCTATGTCTGTGATTCTGTGAAGGAGACAACACCACCTTCCCTAGAGAGCAATAAAATAAAACATGCACCCGTGTGGTTATCATGGAATGGTCTGGGTGGGGAGGGACCTTGAAGCTCATCCAGTGCCCCCCCCTGCCATGGGCAGGGACACCTTCCACCAGCCCAGGTTGCACCAAATCCCCTTCCAACCTGGCCTGGAACACATCCAGAGTCTACAGACAACAATATGACGACCCTTTCCAACCTGCCCCTGTAGAAAACACGTTCTGTGGCACCCCCAAGTTCTTCCAAACACAGAGTTTGCTGCACAGACCCACCCATATCCTTTGGTTAATACTCCAAACCATTACAAGATGGAACAGGGGCAGCTTTTCAGACTCTTGTTTTCCCTAACATGTTTTCATCCTGAAGGATTTCGCGCTGTTTCAACGCCACACGACAACCACGGCTGGGGGTTGTAAAGTCAGCAGAGAAGATTTAAAGGCCAAAAGACAAAGCCCTGCTCCCAAAACAGCTCCTGTGGGTTGCTGGGTGTCTGGGAGGAGATGATTAAGTCTCCACAAGAAGGAGAAACTAGAACATCACAAGTCACCCAGACCTCCAGGTACCAGTTCAAACCATAAAAGCGATGCCTTTCTCCACAGCCAAACCCTCATCCCGAGGGATCCAGGAGGCAACGCTCCCCTTGGGAAGGTGCTGCACAAAGCCCTGCTGGTGTGTGCAGCCACCACCACCCTCCGGGTCGGGGCTTTTCCATCACCTCCCGTGAAACACGACCCCCAAACCACCTGGGTTTGGGTTCCCTGGGAGCTTCTCATCCTCCCACTGCTGCGGCGCAGCCGGAACGCCACGGCAGCGTTTGTTCCCTGCCCAACCACTGCCCCGCTTCCAGGTTTTCCTGAACAAAGGACTGAGACGGGGGGAATATGCGTCACAAGCCCGTCCTGGACGCTGCTCGGCCTTTTCCTGCACAAATATTTGTAAACAGATCGAGAATTAATGTCCAGCCGAGTCGAGACCCTTCGTAAAAGAAGGGATTTCTGGAAAACAGGATGGCAATCATTTCCCAGCTCCCAGTGCTTATGGGCCTTTAGGATGAGAGAACAGAGAGGAAAACAGGAACTGCAGCTGTGCCCCAACCCGTGTAAAACATGGGGGGGCTGGGATTTTTCAGCCCCTTCCTCCCCCACAAACACTCCCAGAAAATCAAATCAAATGCGGAGTTTCGGGTCAGCGTATGAGGATTCCCCCCAGGGTTAATTCATCCAGAGCACATGGAGGTTCCCTCACGGACATCATCCAATGGAGCTCCTGCTGAGGGATCTTCGGGGGGGGCTCAGCCTGGAGAAAAGGAGGCTCAGGGGGGACCTTCTGGCTCTGCAAGTCCCTGCCAGGAGGGGGAACCAGGGGGGGGGGTCGGGCTCTGCTCCCAGGGAACAGGGACAGGAGGGGAGGGAACGGCCTCAGGCTGGGACAGGGGAGGTTTAAATGGGATACCAATAGAAATTCCTTCCTGGAAAGGGCTGTCCATCCCTGGCACAGCTGCCCAGGGCAGGGGTGGAGTCCCCATCCCTGGAGGGATTTCAAATCCCTGTGGATGTGGCACTTGGGAACATGGGTGAGTGGTGGCTTTGGCAGTGCTGGGGGTTGGTTGGACAGGATGATCTCCAAGGGCTTTTCCAACCTCTGTGATTCCACGATTCTGTGACTCCAAAGCCTCTTGTTGCAGCAGTTTTGGGGTCCCCCTCTTACACATCCTCTGCTTAGACCCTGTTTAAAGCCCAGGGTGATACCACAAGGTGAGACAGGGACAGAATATTCTCACGACTTTCCTTCCTTCCACATCGTATCACTTTTACTTTTCCATGATTTCCACACCTGGAGCCCAGAGATAATTCCTCCAAGGGCCAGACTCTTCAATTCTAAGAGGATTCCTCTCCTTCTAATATGGGGATAATCAAGAAAAACTGGAACTGCTCCACCAGAGTCAAACTCGGGTCTTGTTTTATACTCCAATATCTTTTAAAGGCCACTATGAAGTGGTACAAAGGGCCATTTCCTTATTTTTAGGTGCAAAAATAAATCCTAAATATTGAGTATCATCCCCAGCCCAGTGGAAGTGTGTCAGCTGGGATCAAACCGGGTTGGAAGTGTCAGCTGGGGAGACACTGGTGTGCTACACAGTCCAGGGCACTGAGCAGAGAGGCAGGAAGGATTCATCCAAAGGAACAGAACAGGGGAAATGACAGTCAGGGTGGCCAGACACTGGAGCAGAGACCCTGAGAGGCTGGGCAGTCTCCACCCCTGGAGATCCTCATGATTTAACTGGATATGGCACTGAAATCCCCGAAAAAACTTCGTATTTAGCAAATCTAGTGCAGGGTTGGACCAAAGGCATCCACGAAGTCTGTTCCACTCTACATCAGCTGCCTCTCCCCATTGCAGGGGGGTGAAATTAGAGGGATTTTAAGGTCCCTTCCAACCCAAACCATTCCATGATTCCATAACCAGCGGATGAGAAAAGAGTGGGAACGCTGTTGAAAACTCCCCTTTCTGTTAAACTGAGCTTTGCCTTGGGAAACTCAGAGCTCCTCAGGGCCATTCCTTGCAGAGCAGGTCACTTCCCCCTCTATCACTTGTTGTTTTTGAGATATCACCACTTCTGGACACCACCACAAAGTTCTGTGGTGTGGCCAAGGCATTTCCCAAACATTCCTGGGATCCCCCTGAGCCCCAACACCCGGAAATGGAGCAAATCTTAGGAAGGGCCTTCCCACGCTCGCACAGCACACAGAGTGGTGTTGGAATTCCAGGTCCTTCAGCTGACCTGTGTCCTGCTCCACACAAGGTGAACATCCTATAGCAAACCCAGTCCTGATGGCCTTGGAGACCCACAGGACCAACAACCCCACAGCAGTTATAATTCCATCAAAAAAAGGCATGGAAAACAAGTGGGAAAAGGTCATTGTTGCAATAAAGGCTGAAAAAAATGACCTGAGGAACTTCACCTGAGTCCCTGGGAAGAACTGAGTCCTCCTGGGACACATTTCCAGGAATATGGAGGAGAAGGGGACTGGAGACAACCAGCACATATTTCACCAGAAGTTCAGAGGATGATCTGATGGGAGGACAAGAGGATTTATGGATGAAGGAAAAGCATCGGGTCATTGACCTTAGCCAGGCTTTTAACAGGCTTTTCCACAGTATTCCTAAATTGGGATATCCCTCTCTGAATGAGTCCAGAACTTAAATCCCACCCAGTGCCACCCCCTGCCATGGGCAGGGACCCCTCCCACCAGCCCAGGGTGCTCCAAGCCCCATCCAACCTGCCCTTGGACACTGCCAGGGATCCAGGGGCAGCCACAGCTTCTCTGCCCAACCTGGGCCAGGGCCTGCCCACCCTCCCAGCCACCAATTCCTTCCCAAGATCCCCCCCAGCCCTAAGTTCAGTTCATCTCAGCAGGAGGCTGTACCCGAGCTCCCTTCCATGGGAACAATCCTATAAAACACTCCACAGACACACTGCCCATCTCCCCTGCTCGGGGCTACCAGGGCTGGGATGGGATTGAGCGAACTGGGATAAAACCCTGACATGGGAACTCCCAGGACACTTCCAGCTCTGCAAATCCTGGGAAAAGCTCCCTCGTGTGTCCCCCCTCAGGTGACAAGCAGTCTGCATCCGGGCTATTGTAATAATAAACCCTCTGTTTTCTTCCCTCCCCCTTCTCCAGGGCCGTTTGAAGCCTCCCAGGATCCTATCAGCCCTGCTGCCAGGGATCCCTCAGGTGCCCCCGTGGCGGGGCAGGGGGTCAGCGGGTCAGCGCCGCGGTGACAATGGCCGGGCTCGGCCGGTTATCGCGGCTCAGCCACACCAGCCCGGCCGCTCGGACGGCTCTTCCTGCGGGGCCTTATCACGGCCGAGCACAAAGTGTGTCCCCCAGCGTGGCCCTGTGATGTCCCGGCCCTGTTTACGGCTATCGCCCGCCACAGACGCTGACATATGCCAGGACACGGCGCTGCGAAGCGTCTCCCATCAACAAGGGCTCGCCACGGCCTCGCACCAGGGAGGGGGGTGGGGGGTTTTTTTCCCACTGCCACCCCCTCAACCCTCCTGTGGAAAAAAAAGTTCCCAAGGACGGCGAGGGGAAAGTTTGCGAGGAGAAAGTTTGCGAGGAGAGAAGCGCAGGCTTTGCACGGCGGTGTCGGGGTTTTGGGGGCAGATAAAAGGGAAAAAAGGGAGGTTTTCCTACAAAAGAGAGGGTTGGGTGGCTCTTATTATTCAAATCATCGTTCCTGTAAGAGCATTTCTCATCCCTTGGAAGGACAATTTGGGTTGTTTCGCCCCGCTAGCAGAGGGTGAATGTTTTTGGGCGGGATGCGGGAGCCCCTCCGGAGCGGTGGGAAGGGGGACGGAGGATTGGAGCAGGCAGCACACAGTCCCTATCACCCTTCCGAGAGGAATCCAAACAAAAAGGGATGCTTTCAGCCGAGGGCCGGGAGGAGAACCTCTCCCACCCCAAATGGAATGCGGCCGGCCATGCCAGCGGTGATCCCACTGATCCACCCCGAGTCCACAGCCATTCCACAGACAGGCCGAAAGAAAGACCTTGTTTCTCCTCCCAAGACTGCTCTGGCTCCATGCTAAGAGATAGGAAGCGTGTTCTTCCCTAAAATACTCATGGAAAAATGTTCCAAGCGGATACAGATTATCCACACCCCGCCTGTACTTCAGCGCAAAAGCTCCAAGATATTCCTGCACTGATAGTTTTTAGCAAAGTGGGAGTGGGTTTTTATTATTTTTTTGTGCTTTTTTTTATCTTCTGAATGCGTTTTGTGCATCAAAGCAGCTCGAGGGTTATAGAGCTTTGGGGTAAAGATAAAAATGTCAGTGGCCAGATAGGACAAATTTATAGTAAATCCCTGTCAACTGCTATTTATCTAAATGATCCAGCTCTGGGATTCTCCAGGAATCCTTCAGCAGCTCCAGCCTGACGCCTGTATTTACACCAGAATCTGCTCTTTTCTTCTTTTGGCTTTGTTTTTTTGGACACTTGTTCTTTACCCTAAAATGACCCCTTTGTAGCTCGGATCAAAGAGCTGGGAGTGCCAATACCAGTGTCTTCATGAACATGTTAAGAACCTCAAAGTAATTGGTAACCAATTAGCATGAAGCTCAAAACCCCCAGCACGCCGAAGCAAACCCTAAATGAGCATTAACAGGCACCAGCAGCGGCTGGAGAAGGAGTTTAAGCGACTTAAATCACCTCTGAGACAACTTTTTGGGAGCACCCCGTGCCCAGAAGGTTGTTCAGCCCACTCTGCCTTTCCCTCCTGGCTTTTTGTTCCCATTCCTTTCTGCTTTGCCTTCACTCCCTGCTTTCTGCCTGGCTGCAGCTTACGGGAAACATGAAACACAACCCTGCTTTTCATTCTGTGTTATGTAAAGCAAAGCAATTCCATGTCTTGGCCTCGAAATCCAAGGCACCCAACAGCTGTTCAGATGCTCCAGCAGATAAACCATCTGGCCCAAAACTCACCTTTCCTCATTTATTTTGGATATCCATCAAAGCAACTCCAGCATTACATAGACTTTGGTCAAAGCCAACATAAAAGATAAAGCCGTCAATGGCGAAATCGCTTCGCTGCAACCTTCTGGTTTCTTCTTTATATCATAATATTGCCATTTTCAACAAACCTATCTCTCAGGGAGCAAGCAGAGCTTGGCAGCACCAGCCCAGGAGCCCGACCACGCTGCAGGTGAATGTCCTCAGATAGCACCCAGCTGCTGAGCAGAAACTGAGCTGGGTTTAGTGCCTGGGATCAGCTCAAACCAGCCTAGACCAGGCTCACTGACCAGGGAGAGAGCCCAGAATTCCCTTGTCCTGGAGTTGCTTTTATAGAATCATGGAATGGGTTGGGTGGGAAGGGACCTTAAAGCCCACCCAGTGCCACCCCCTGCCACGGACAGGGACACCTCCCACCAGCCCAGGGTGCTCCAAGCCCCATCCAACCCAGCCCTGGACACTTCCACTTCAATACGATGCTCCTGGCACCCAAAAAATCACCATATCCCTGTTTCCCGCCTCCCGTTTTCAAATTCCCCTGGGAAAAGGCCAGCACACATTCACCCAATATCAAGGATTCCCTCCAAGACAACGAGGTTGTTCAGTGGCTCCAACTTGAAACCAAACCTGGCACATGAAGAGCCTTCTTTTCATGCAATTCAGGAGGGATTTGCTGCTCAGAGAGACCACGGGCAGGGAGAGCACTTGCTGTTCCAGGCACTGCCAGGGACACAAACCCCAACCATGGAATCACTGGAGCCAAGCAGGAGCTGCACAGGGGGACAGCCCAAGTGAAACAACACACAGACCCACTTTTGGGATGTTCTGTTTCGTCCCAGGGACATAATCCCAAAACACCTGAGAAAAGCAGGAGCTGCACACAGGGAGAACCCAAGTGAAACAACACACAGCTCCACTTTTAGGATGTTTTGTTTCATTCCAGGGACATAATCCCAAATCACTTGAGCAAAACAGGAGTTCTACCCAGGAAGAACCCAAGTGACACACCACACAAATCCACTTTTGGGATGTTCTGTTTCGTTCCAGGGACATAATCCCAAATCCCCTCCAAAGCAGGAGCTGCACACTCAGAGAACCCAAGTGAGATAACACACAGAGCCACTCTCAGGATATTTTGGGTTGTACCAGGCATTTGTAGGGACATAAACCCAAATCACCTGAGCACAGCAGGAGCTTCACAGAGAACCCAAGCGAAACAACACACAAATGCTCTTTTGGGATGTTCTGTTTCGTTCCAGGGACATAATCCCAAATCACCTCCAAAGCAGGAGCTGCACACTCAGAGAACCCAAGTGAGATAACACACAGAGCCACTCTCAGGATATTTTGGGTTGTACCAGGCATTTGTAGGGACATAAACCCAAATCACCTGAGCAAAGCAGGAGCTTAACAGAGAACCCAAGTGCCACGCCACACAGCTCCACTTTTGGGATGCTCTATTTTGTGCCAGGGACATAATCCCAAATCCCCTCCAAAGCAGGAGCTGCACACTCAGAGAACCCAAGTGCCACGCCACACAGCTCCACTTTTGGGATGTTTTGTTTCATTCCACGGACATAATCCCAAATCACCTGAGCAAACCAGGAGTGGGCACAGACAGAGAACCCAAGTGCCACGCCACACAGCTCCACTTTTGGGATGCTCTATTTTGTGCCAGGGACATAATCCCAAACCACCTGAGCAAAGCAGGAGTTCCACACGGGGAGAACCCAAGTGCCACACCACACAGCCCCTCTCTCCTGGGACGCTCTGCCCCGTACCTGCAGCCCCCCAAGGCCCCCGAGGGCACAGCCAGCGGGCCGTGTGTCCCACGAGAAGGGCTGGCCACGAGCAGTCCCAGAAGGGCTCCCAGCAGAGCCCGCCCTGCCCCACGCCAAGGTCCGGCTCTCAATTAACCCCCGGCCGACCTTCCTTCACTTTCTTTCCCCCTCCTCTGCCCTTCCTGGGAAAGTTCAGCGTTTCCTGGAAAAGTCTCCGTGCCTGTTTGATATTGTACTTCGCCTTGGTTGCCGAAGGAAGGATTTACAGGTGCCTGGCCCCCTCTGGAAGCCCATGACCGCAGCCTGACCTCCCGCTACAATATGTGAACTCCTGCCCTGCTGATAAGGCTGCCAGATATGAGTAGGATTTTTCAAATAATCCTTTGGGAATTTATAAGCAGCACAGCCATAAAACCGAGGTGACTGGAAGGTCGATTTCACTAAAAATAATAAATATCCCAATGTTTATTCAACGTGGGCCTTTTTAACTGCAGGCCAAGCGCTGAGATAACGCCATTGTAAATGACAAATATTAGGAGTTTTTGGTAACTATTACATTATGATCCTTCCGTCTGACACTGATGTGGCCGTTTCCCTCGATGCTTGCAGGATCTCTGACATTGTTCAACCCAAGTTGGGCCTGGAGAGCCAGGGCAGGATTCAATCACGGGTCAGCAAAAGGGCAGTTTTCTTCTCAGACCCTTTTCCCCGTGCCCTGTCTCACCAACACACCTCCTGCTCGGGGGGTTCTCTCCCTGCCAGGGCTTCTGGCTGAAAGAGAGCAGGAGTGATGGGAGACCTGAGTGATCTCAGCTCAGGATGGGGGCAGAGGGCACTGACCTGCTCCATGGAACCTGCTCCAGGTTTAACCTCCCCAGGGAATCATTTATGGTGGAAAAGCCTTCTGAGATCAAGACCAGCTCCAGCACTGCCAAAGCCACCACTGCCCCATGTCCCCAGGGACCACAGCTCTCCAGGGATGGGCACTCCCCCCCTGCCCTGGGCAGCTGTGCCAGGGACGGACAGCCCTTTCCAGGCAGGAATTTTCCCTGATATCCAATCTAAACCTGCCCTGGCACAGCTTGAGGCTGTTTTCTCTCATGTTGTCACCTGTTCCCAGGGTCAAGGGACTGGCTCCCCCC
The DNA here is from genome assembly GCA_013400415.1 of Scytalopus superciliaris. Taxonomy (NCBI): domain Eukaryota; kingdom Metazoa; phylum Chordata; class Aves; order Passeriformes; family Rhinocryptidae; genus Scytalopus; species Scytalopus superciliaris. The sequence goes on from VXBX01006316.1 coordinate 23,517, forward strand.
AGCCCCCCCTCCGGTCAGGGAGTTGCAGAGACCATCACCAAGTCTCCTGCACTATTCCCACCTCCAGCAGAAAGACAATCCTACACAGATCCATCCCGTGGATGTGGCCACGAAACCAGCCCTGTGGCAGCAGCACTTCCCCAGTGCATTTTGGAGGCTCAGTTGCTATTTCAGACTAAAAAGTAAAGCAACAAGACAACAACCCCCCCCCCCAGTGCAGAAACCAAACCATCGGGAATGTGCCAAAGTGTCCCATCCACCAGCAGAAGCTCCTCCTGCTCCTCACACCTTTAGGCACAAACACACCACTAAATCCACCCCGAGCTGCTCCAAGAGGATCCCTGATCCTGCTTTCATGATCCACCTTCTCCAGTGAAGTCTCCCCAGACAAAGTGGCCCCTCTGAGCCCAGCAAGGCTCTCAGAGCAGTTGGGACCCTCAATTAGCAAAGTCCCCCTCCAGGGGGAGGGATTTGTCCAACACAAACACAGCAACACATTTTGGGGAGGGCAACCTTTGCATCCCAATGAAATTCCCAGCAAACTAAATGGTTATGAACAGATGAGGGCAGGGAAAGGGATTTTATAGAAATGGCTTTTAGGACAATCCTTTCCCTTTAGTAAAATTTCTATGTATTGCTGGAGAAACTTGGGAAGGGCCTTAAAAGCAATTCCCTCTCAAGGCTGGCGTGGGAAGGGAGGAAAAGTGGGAACAGCTTTCCTTTCACGTGCTGCCTGGGCTTTGGAATGCCCAGCCACAGGAGCAGAGCCCTCCAACAGCTCCTGAGCTCCAGAGCACCTGGAAAAAGGGATGCAAAGTTTGGAGGCACCTCAGGGATCAAAACTGGGAGGGTGAGCTCCAGAGGTGTCCTATCTGAGCTCCTCATTAATTAAGAATTAACAAATCAGTGCCCATCATGCCCAGGAGAAAGTGCAGCCCAAATGCTGGAGCCCTCCTGGGAACTGCTCAAGAACTAGCACAGCTCAGGAGAGACAATTCCCAGCCAAAAACCGAATCCCAGCACACAACAGCTCCAGCTGGAGCATCTTTTTCCATCAGGAATCTGGGAGTAAGACCATCAAGTGGCGGATTTGGTGGGAGGGCAGCAAATCTGCTCCTGGCAAACAATGTCTGGAGGCAGCACAGCCCTTCTAATTGCAGCAAATAACTCATTTCAAATCAATCCCTCTCCAAAACTCCTCCCTTTGCACGGGATAATGAAGACACTGTGGCCAAAGAGGAATTCTGGGAGGAAAACTATCAAAGAATCACAAAATCAAACCAAATCCTCCACAAAATTCCTGTTTCACAGAATAAAGAAGATAGAGTGGCCAGAGATTAATTTCTGGAGAAAAACTGTACCATGGAATGATAAAATCAAACCAATTCCTCCATAAAATTCCTCTGTTTCACTGAATAATGAAGACACTTGGCCAAAGGGGAATTCTGGGAGGAAAATATGCCAAAAATCATCAAATCAAATCAAATCCTCCCCAGAACTCCTCAATTTGCACTGACTAATGAAGACACTGCAGCGAAAGAAGAATTCTGGGAGGAAAACTATCAAAGAATCACAAAATCACACCAATTCCTCCCTTAAACTCCATCACTCCCACTGGATAATGAAGACATTGTGGGCAAAGAGGAATTCTGGGAGGAAAAATGTGTGATAGAACCATAAAATCCAACCAATTCCTCCCCAAAACTCCACCATTTGCACTGGATAATGAAGATCCCGTGGCCAAAATGAATCTGTGGGGAAAACTCTGTCAAAGAGTTCCAAAATCAAATCAATTCCTCTCCAAAACAATCCCTGGCCAAAGACAAATTTTTGGAGGAAAATGTGCCATGGAATGATAAAGTCACAGCAATTCCTCGCCAAAACTCCTCTCTCTGCAGTGGATAATGAAGATACTGTGGCCAAAGATGAATTCTGGGAGGAAAAATACGCCAAAAACCGTAAAAACCAACCAATTCCTCCCCAAAACTCCTCCATTTGCACTGGGTAATGATATTGTGGGCAAACATGAATTCTAGGAGGAAAATTGTATCATGGAATCACAAAATCCCAGCAATTCCTCCCCAAAACTCCTCCACTTGCATTGGGTAATGATGTTGTGGGCAAAGATGAATTCTGGGAGGAAAAATGTGTGACAGAATCATAAAATCCAACCAATTCCTCCCCAAAACTCCTCCACTTGCACTGGATAATGACATGAACGATGAATTCTGGGAGGAAAATTGTACAATTCAGAACTATAAATGTATCAAAAACTCGGGGTGTGTGTAACTGGGGCAAAGAGCCCTCGCCATTCCCGTGCTCCGCATGGAGTAACTCGGGGGCTGTTCCCGCGATCCATCCATCCCATTCCCAATTAATTATCAATAAACCCGGATTAATGTGTGTTTCCAGGCCCCCCGTTCCAGCGGGGCTGGGAGGGGCAGAGCAGGGAGTTACTCACCAGGACGGAATAGATGTGCAGGCAGCGATAGACGGGCGAGAAATCCACGAGCTCCTGCGCTCCGGGAACCTGGGAAGGGCAGCAGAGGCAGGTCAGGAGGGCCGGGGGTGGGACAGCGAGGGGGGCTGCAGGGACACACCACCATGGGAAATNTGGGTAATAATATTGTGGGCAAACATGAATTCTAGGAGGAAAATTGTATCATGGAATCACAAAATCCCAGCAATTCCTCCCCAAAACTCCTCCACTTGCATTGGGTAATGATGTTGTGGGCAAAGATGAATTCTGGGAGGAAAAATGTGTGATAGAATCATAAAATCCCAGCAATTCCTCCCCACAACTCCTCCACTTGCACTGGATAATGACATGAAATGNCTCCAACCAACTCCTCCCCAAAACCCCTCCACTTGCACTGGATAATGACATGAACGATGAATTCTGGGAGGAAAATTGTACAATTCAGAACTATAAATGTATCAAAAACTCGGGGTGTGTGTAACTGGGGCAAAGAGCCCTCGCCATTCCCGTGCTCCGCATGGAGTAACTCGGGGGCTGTTCCCGCGATCCATCCATCCCATTCCCAATTAATTATCAATAAACCCGGATTAATGTGTGTTTCCAGGCCCCCCGTTCCAGCGGGGCTGGGAGGGGCAGAGCAGGGAGTTACTCACCA
>VXBX01006316.1:47665-60954 GCA_013400415.1 Scytalopus superciliaris
AGTGAGAGGGAGGGAGGGGGGGAGAGGGAGGGAGAGAGGGAGAGGGAGAGGGAGAGGGAGAGGACACTGAAATGGGCTGCAAAAGGAGACTGCCATCCCTGCACACACATGCTTGGATCCAGCACCAAAAAATTCCGTAAGATTCAAAAAAGCTCATCTGCACTTTGATCCCTTGTTGGCCATTGCAGTGAATTAATTTCATTTAATCAAATTTCCCCAACAATCTGTTTTCAGGAAAAATTTAAGGGAAACTACAAGAAAGCTGGAGAAGGACTTGGAACAAGGGATGGAGGGACAGCACACAGGGAATGGCTTCCCACTGCCAGAGGGCAGGGCTGGGGGGGATCTTGGGAAGGAATTGGTGGCTGGGAGGGTGGGCAGGCCCTGGCCCAGGCTGGGCAGAGAAGCTGTGGCTGCCCCTGGATCCCTGGCAGTGTCCAAGGGCAGGTTGGACGGGGCTTGGAGCACCCTGGGCTGGTGGGAGGTGTCCCTGCCCATGGCAGGGGGTGGCACTGGGTGGGCTTTAATGCCCTTCCCAACCCGAACCATTCCGTGCTATGATTTATGACACATGACAGGACATGATATATATCTAAAGGAACATGAACAACCCACAATAACTCAGATTTTAGGCAGATCATGGGATAATTTAGATTGGAAAAGACCTCCAAGACCAAGTCCCACCTCTGAGCCATCACCACCTTGCCGATTATGAGAGTATTTCACCCAAATACACCAAAAGGTCTCCCAGCAGGAACACCCTGGCATTTTACGGACATCATAAAAAATTCCTTGCTCAAAAATAATCTAAAAAAAAATACCAAAAGAATAAAATCCAAGTGACACAAATCCCGTTGATAAGAACGGGATGGGAAGGGTTGGAAAAGCTGAGGAACTTCCCTGGGGTGTCAGAATCAGTCCCCACCAGCCCTTCTCCTGGCCACCAGCATGGATCCATCCCACACCTCCAGGCCCTCCTTGCCTCCCTTTCAAACTCCCAGACTTCCAAATTCCAAGCCCGTTTCGTTTTAAAAGCCCGAAATAACCAGCAGCTTGCACCAAAAAAAAAGAAAAAATCAAATAAAAAAAAAAGGGCAATTAGAAAGTCAGCATTCCTCCAAGTCCTCGTTAGGAAAGGTTTTATATCCCTCCAACATGTGGCACTGGGAAAACCTGGCAGAGGGAGCAGTGCCCTTGTCCACCTTTCCTAAACACAGCACCATTTCAGCCTTGGCAGACACGACCCGGGTCCTGTTACGAGCCTTTTTCCATTTTAAATTTACTAGTTAATTTTATGGAAACAAATAAAGGGACCTGCGCATTATAAATCTATTAAGGATAAAAAACATGAGCCTGCAAATAAAACCCCAGAAAAATCTCACACCTCCCCTCCAGCCCTTTCCAATTTTCATTTATATACCTTTTAAAAGAAAAAAGCACCTCTCAGTGGAGCTGGGAGGTCTTCCCTTACTCCCTTATTCCTCCCCTCACTCCCAGCAGCTGGCACACGTGTGGCATCCCCGCTCAGAGCCTGCCAACACGCAGGTTCATTGCCCCATCCCTCTTTCCCAGGTGAATAATTCCACCTGCTGCTGACAAAGAGGGGAAAAAAAACAGCTTTTTGAAGTGTGTGTGAAGGATGTTTGAATGAGTTTTGCCCCCTCCAAGGAGGAGGTTGCTCAGGGAGGGTGAGGAGCCGAATTCCATCCGTAGGGTTTCCAGTGGTTTGGCTCCAGCTGGAGCTGCTGGGGCTGCACCTGCTTTTCATGAGGTGTGAACGTGGCCCCCCCCAAGGGGCTCTGGGGAGGCAGCGGCACGGCAGGAGGGGCACAGCTCTGTGGGGACAGGGCATGGGAACCACCAGAGGTGGGGACAGGGGGACAGCTTCAGGAAGGTCAAGGGCAAAGTCCTGCAGCAGGTCAGGGAAATCCCAGCACCAATCCAGGCTGGGAGGGGAAGGGATGGAGAACAGCCCTGGGGAGGATTTGGGCTGTTGGGGGGGGAGAAGCTCCACGTGCCCCATCCAAGAACAGCGTGGGCAGCAGGGCAGGGGGGCTTGTGCCCCTGTGCCCCCTCAGGGGAGCCCCCCCAGCTCTCCCAGCCTGGCTCCATCCCAGAGGGGCTCCAGCCCTGCAGCATCTCCGGGGCCTCCTCTCTTGGAGCACCCTGGGCTGGTGGGAGGTGTCCCTGCCCATGGAATGAGATGGGCTTTTAAGTTCCTTTCCAACCCAAACCATTCTGGGATAACTTTGTACCCCAGGGGACAAATCAGACTGAGAATAAAGTCAGCCAAAGTCAATAAGTGAGCACAACCAGCCCAGACCGTCTTCCTCCAGTACCAGTGAAACTTTGTGCCAGTGAAATTCCAACTGACTCTGCCTCATCCTGGGAGGGCCAGCCTGGTCTGCCCGTGGGACAGAGAGGTTTGGGGTGGCAGAAGATGACAACACAGGCACTGGAAATAACCACCTAAGAAGAACCTCTACTTCATTTTATTTTCCCTCCCTGCACAGGGACTCGTGGAGCCCTGTCAGAACAACCCCGAAGATTTGCTTCTGCAAATAATCAGAAAATCTACAAGGACAAGGAACCTCCTCGTCCTCCCAATAAATTCCAAAGTGCCTTTTTTTCCCTTTCCAAGCAAAGTGGAAAAGGGAGATCCTCCCATCTCCCGAGCTCTTATTAATGTTGCTCTTCAAACGCTTTGGAGATGCTTCAATAAAAAGCACTCGAGAATTATTAACCAGAACTTCATCCTGAAGTCCTATAGGCCATTTGAGGGCCAGATCCACAACCACATTCCACGCTCACTGTGTGTGTGTGCGTGCCAAATTGCTGGTGATTTCAGGTGATGGGCACCAAAGCGATGGTGGGAACCCCAAGGGCTTTGCCAGCAGAGTTTACAAAGTCCTCCCTCCCTACTCTGTGACCCAACCCGGAGTCCCAGAGGAACACAAAGGCGAATTTGGCCTCCCTGTGCTGCATCAGCACCAACCCCTGGGAACCAGCCCAGCCTAATTTGCAGCTCCCGGAGCAGGAGAAGCCTGACAGTAATGAGAAACAAGGAGCTGGGAGCGCAGTTGCCATGAAAACCAGCACAAATATGCTCCTCGTTTCTCGCTCAGCACAGGGGCCCTCCAAAGCCCCGCCCTGACTTTGAGGAACCACCACAATTAGTTAGGAATGATTAAGTGAAAGGCTCCGGCTCCAGCCAAGGCACAGAGGGCGCAGACACCGAGCTCGGTTACCGCTCTGCTAATTGAGGTCCTGCTCAGCCCAAATAACTCGGGCGTGCAGCTTGTAAAACGTCTGATCCCTTTCCTTTTTCCAGCCATGTTTTCCAAAACACGTTGTAAAAGCCCCGCCGTGCCACGGGAACCCGCCCGGCGAGGCCGGGGCCGCTGCTCCGCCTGAGCGGCAAGCACGGACCCCGGGGAGCCTTCGGGATACGCCTCCTTAGGGAAAATGGGATGGATGGAATACGGATTTTCCAGGCTCACCTTGGAAAGCAGGCCCTGGTTCCTCCAGGATTGGGAGACATGGGCTGTTTAATCCTCGGGAGAGTGGGAAAAGACGGAGGAAAGAGCAGCTCGTGTAGAGGATTTCGGATTTCAAGGGCTTTATGAGGATCAGGTTGGACGGGGCTTGGAGCGCCCTGGGCTGGGGGAAGGTGTCCCTGCCCATGGCAGGGGGTGGCACTGGGTAATCTTTAAAGTCCTTTCCAACCCAAACCATTCCATGATTTACTGAACCACAAGGCTGCTCTGCTAAAATAAAAGTGCAGGGTTGGATCACAGGAAAACAAAGTCTGCAGGACAGGAGGTGGTTGGGAATTGTATTTATAGTGACCACTCACTCCAGCCATGGAAAGGGAGGCAGGGATTTACTTTCCCAGCAGGGCAAAGGACAAACACAAAGCACTAAATCATCAATCCCAAAGAGAGCCAGATTTGTCTCCTGGAGAGACTGGCAGGTTTTTACTGCAAGTGAAAAGCCCTGAACCCTCAGGCAGAGTCCTGGAATGGTTTAGGGTGGAAAGGACCTGTAAAGATCATCCCATCCCACCCCCTGCCATGGGCAGGGACACCTCCCACCAGCCCAGGGTGCTCCAAGCCCCGTCCAACCTGCCCTTGGACACTGCCAGGGATCCAGGGGCAGCCACAGCTTCTCTGCCCAACCTGGGCCAGGGCCTGCCCACCCTCCCAGCCAACAATTCCTTCCATGCACAGATGAATAAGTCAGTCTTTACCAGTACTGGATGAAACTTTATAATGAAATAAGGAAAAAGGAGACAAAAAAGAAATACAGTATCAGCCTTGACTTCTGATAAGTCCAGACTTTTCCAGGCATTTACCTGCATAGGGACGATGGAAAACGTGACCATTCCCTCAGCTGGTGGCAATGAGGGAGGAAGAGAAGAAAGAAGTGCCTGCTCCTCTGCCTAGATCATATATTTTTAGGCATGAGACAATAAAATCCTCTACCCATTCCATTTGTACCATCTCCATGAATACCTTCCCTGATTTTGGGAACCCACCCACCCCCAGCCCATTCCCCAGAGACAGTTCCTGTAAACAGAATAAAAGCCTTCTCAAAACCTTAACAAAGAAACCTCCACCTAAGAGAGCTTCGAGAAAACTCTTCTTCCCACTGGCTGTTTTTAACGTTTAATTTCAGTCATCTAAAATTTATTTAGAAGAGGATTTCACACCCTGGATTTCAGGGAGAGTTCCCCTTTGGAAGGAGAGCTTTGCACCCTCATTGCAGGAGGATTCCCATCTGTTGTTCTGGGGATCCAAGAGGAGAAACACCCTCCCCATGTGATGGCAGGAACAACATCCTACAGACAGACCCCACCACAAAGCTCCTACAGCTCCTGATCCTGAAAAACAACCCAGGCTAATTCATTTGCAACTGGAAAAGCCAAATAGGAGCAGAAAGTCCTGAAGAAGTAGAAGCCGCAGAAGAAAAACAGTTAATATTCCAAATAAGAAAAAGAAGATTCCAAAGAAAATTCCAAAGAAAAGACAGTCATAGAAGCACAGAATAACCCACAAGGACCATCATGTCCAACCCTCAGCCCTGCACAGACACCCCAACAATCCCACCCTGTGCCCCAGAGGACCATCCCAAGGCTCCCGGAGCTCTGGCAGCCTTGGGGCCGTGCCCACTGCCCTGGGGAGCCTGGGCAGTGCCCACCACCCTCTGGGGGAAGAGCCTTTCCCTGAGATCCATCCCAATGAGGTCTCCCCTCAGTCTCCTCTTCTCCAGCTGAAAAAGTGGCTCCAGATGCCCCTCATAAGGTTTCCCCTCCAGACCCTTCCCAAGCTGAGGAGGTGGCACTCGGTCTGTGGACACAGAATGCTTTATAAAAACTGGGAAAGACCCAAGGAATGCTGAGTAAAAGATGTGGCTCAGCTGGTGGGTGAATGCCAGAGGGAAGGAAGAGCAATGGGACTCATCCACACTCCCCACACAACAGGACACTCCTTCCCAGGCCTTCAGGAGCCCCAACACCAAGATGGTCCTGTCCAGTAGATACTGGAATATCAGACTCTGGAGAAGATCTTTGGGAGTACTTGGAAAAATCAGTTATTTTATACAATTATAGAATCACAGAATGGTTTGGGTGGGAAGGGAACTATGAAGGCCATCCAGTTCAATCCCCTGCCACGGGCAGGGACATCACCTAGATGTTGCTCAGAGCCCTGTCCAACCTGGCCTTGAGTGTTTGCAGGGCTGGGGCAGCCACTGTGTCCCTGGGCAACCTGTGCCAGGCTCTTACCACCCTCTGGTAACAACGTTCTCTCTTCCACCAAACCTAAATCAACACTCCTTCAGTGTAAAATCATCAGCCCTTGTCCTCTCCCCACCAGCCCTGCCATAAACGTGCCCCCATCCATGAGGACACAAGAGCCCATGTCCCCTGACCCTCCTGGCAGGGACATTTCGGGGCTGGCACTTGCCAAGCGTGGGCACACAGGGATACAGTTTGATGGGACACTGGGACTCCACGGGGCAGTTTGCTCTGCTCAACACAAGCCATGAGAGCCTTTGGTAAACAACTCCTGTGGTCTGGATTAAGAACAGCTCTTGAAGCAGGAGAAGGATCACAGAGGGGGGCATTTTATCTGATCCATGACTAAAACCATTCCCATGCCCCAAGCCAGCCCTTCATGGGCTGACCAATGAAGCAATCCCCCACAATTTACTCCTGCCATAAAGGAAGCCTGTTTTCCCACAATCCTGGAGCCACCATATCTGGGACCAATAAACCTTCTCAATAGCAACATAAAACTCCTTTCATTCCTTCTCCCCTCCAGAAAAGGTGGCAACTGCCACTCAGAATGTCCAAGCAAAGCATCCTTGTGGCCCACGCCTTCAGATCAACTCCCCAGCCCCACCACGAAGCCACGAAAACAAGTGACCAACCCCAGATAGAGAAAAGCTGTGGCTCATGGACTCGGCTTTGTAGGTCTTCTGGAAAGAGTTACCAAAGATAAAACAATCTTTCCATCATCTGATTTAAAAGGGACTTCTGGGCAATGTCTGTCTTAAAAATCAATATAAATTTGCATTTCTCCCTGGAGGCTCCGCGTACCAAAGGGTTCCCATTGGGCTCTAACAATGCAATTGCCCTTTCTCGGGGAACAATGACAAATCCTGGTTTTCTTGATGGATGCTCCTTCCCTCCAGAAGTCCACGGGAAAAAATGTGACAGGGATAGGGAGCATCACGATGTCCTCACCAAGCTGCTCGGCGTCCCCAGCAACACAGAAGGAAGAACTCGGCAAGAAGGAGCCAAGACGTGTTGAAAGAGATCCCAATCTCACCATAAAAGCCATCTCAGGTTCCCCCCCGAGCCCTCTCAGCAAACTGGATCTTTGCTCTTCCCTGCTCTGTCAGCATCGCCCACTGGAAAGGCTTTAGAGGGAAAACAATGGAAGGACAGGGAATGAAGTTAAGGCACTTCAGAGCCTGAGAAGTCACCCAACTATTGCTCAGGGAAACTTCAGAAAACCATTCATCTTCTGAAGGGGCCCACCAAGAACAGCCTTTCAGTGGCTCTGGCACAGCAGGCTCCTCGTGGGAGGTCCTGTCAGGATCCGCAGCGCCCGGGATTTCCAAAGCCCCAGGAAGATAAGGCTGAGCTCTGGGATCACCCACACAAAACCACTGTCTTTTCAAGGGAGAGGAGACCAGGGCAAAACTCTCCTGCCACCCCTTTGTGGCTCTGGGCAGCTCAGCCTGCCCAAAGCACCGGGCACAGGTGGCTCTCTGCCCACTCAGGACATGGGGAGACCTCCAGGAGCACAGGAATTCCCACAGAGCCACTGGCCACCAGCAGGGGGGTGGGAAGTTCAGCCCAGCATGTTTGTACCAACCCAAAAGCTTCACACAGTCACACAGCCACAGCCTGCTCTGGGTGGGAAGGGACCTTTAAAGGTCATCCATCCAAGCCCCTGCAATGACCAGGGACATCTTCAACCAGCCCAGGTGGTTCAGAGCCATGTCCAACCTGACCATGGAAGTCTCCAGGGATGGGGCAGCCAGTCCTGTCCTCTCCTGTCACAGAGGGTGTTTGGTGCTCAGCAGAAAACCAACACTGACTGTGCTGGACCCTCACAGATCCAGAATTTGTTGATAATTACAGTCTCAATTAATAAGTGGATTAAAGCCACAATTTTTAAGCAAAGAGACCCAAATGCAAGTTCCTGCTCTGTTCTGAAACCTGTCGGATCCAGCTGAGGACTCAGCCCAAAATTCCCACTGTCCCCACTCAGGAAAACAAAAACACATCAACATCAAGCAGGAACTTCCCATCTTCAACTGCACAACCAAGAGGCCCGTGAAAAACAGAGCTTTTTTCCTGTCACCTTCAAATAAGTCCCACAGCAAAAATGCCCCTGGAACAGATGGAAAGCAAACTCATTCCCTGGATTTATCCCGTCAGTGCTCCCAGCTTGGAAGCACAACAAGCTCTGAGCAACACGGAAAGGGAACAGCAAACTCACTTTCTCCTCTCTCCCTGCCTTCGGAAGCAAGAGGGCAATTTTCCAGGGTGAAGAAATCAGGGAAGCTCCAATGCTGGGCACCAGCTCCACGAATTCCTCGGACTTGGGCACACTCCACTTGGCCAAGCCAAGACCCAGCAGCACAGAAACCGCTCTCTTGGCCGAGGGGGATGATTTGAACCATGTGAGACACGTGTGAGGCAGAAGCTTTGCACCCAGAAGGGCCACTGGGATTGGCCAGAGGCTCTGGGAAGGTTTGTGGTGGCCAGAGACCGGAAAAATTAACAAATCCAGCTAAAAATTAACGAGCTCGGCTGCTGTCGGGGACAGATGCCCATCAAGCAAATCCTCCCAGGTCAGTATCTCCATGGAATCATGGAATGCTTTGGGTTGGAAGGAGCCTCAGAGATCATCTCATCCCACCCCCTGCCATGGGCAGGGACACCTCCCACCAGCCCAGGGTGCTCCAAGCCCCGTCCAACCTGCCCTTGGACACTGCCAGGGATCCAGGGGCAGCCACAGCTTCTCTGCCCAACCTGGGCCAGGGCCTGCCCACCCTCCCAGCCACCAATTCCTTCCCAATATCCCACCTATCCTTGCTCTGTGTCAGTTTGAAGCCAAAACCTGAACATCTCACCTTCCACCCCACCTGCCCCCAGGGCTGGATCAGCTGGAACAGATTTCCTTGCCAAGCAGACACAGAACTGACCCTTGGAAAATGTTACAGAGGAACAAAACTGGGCAGGTTCCACATTTTCTCCTCTCCCCCCATTTTCCTTTGCACCAGGGAAAGGTTCTCCATCAGCACCTTCTGTCCCAGCACCTGGATCTTTCCAGACAGGGAGATTTCCACAGGACACCTGGCCTTTGACAGGAGCAGTGAAGGAATAGCACAAAACACCCTTCGACCTCCAGGTGCGATGAGGAAATTTATCCCTAAATATTTTACAAGGACACCTCTCCTGGGTTTGTACAAACACGACAACCTGCGATGCCAAACGTGGGGGGTTTGGCTCTCAGCTGTGGTGGGGCTTTTTTATGGCAGCAAATAAATATTGCACCACGTAACAAGAACACAATAAAACCCCAAAGAAGCTCCAAAAAACGACACCACGAAAGGGCGGGGTGGGGTGGAAACCGTGTGTCAGTGCCTGAAGAACAGCAGTTGTGCGCCTTTGAAGAGGTTTTACACCCTTCTCTGCAGGATCACAGGTCTCACTTTATGGAAAACAAATGTCTCAACGGGCTGGAAGAGGCTTTGAGGAGAGATGGGAAGAGAAGGAAGAAGTTCCCACGATAAGAGAACGGCAGAGCTCGTCCGACACGGCGACAGAAGGATCCCCACGCCCCAATGTGCAGTAGGTTTTAATTATAGTGCAATAAAGAGCTATATATGTGCATTTTTTCTGATTTACTAGATGGCTTCTTTAAATTCAAAGCCAAGCTGGGTGTTGGTTGGTTTCTTTTTTTTAAGGAAAAGCCATTTTTTTCTAAAAGAAATAATTAAAAATAGAAGCGGCGCTGCGGTGAACATTTGGAAAATTTTGGGAGCCGGTTGTTTATTGGGACCCCAACTGATTTTAATGAAAAATATGGTTATGATTTTTAAAGAAACCCAGCACTTTTATGTTTTGCAGAAGGCAAGGCCCTCCAATGCAACCTCCAGGGCACTTTTTAAAGAAGAGAAAAGCTCAAGCTCAAAGGGTCGCGGGGCTCTCTGGCCAAAAGCCCTGCTCGAAACCCCAAAGATGTGGCTTCCAAAGCATCTCAAGTATCCACAACAAGTGAAACTGGATGTAGCAAAGTATGTTCTCAACATTTCCTTCTGTTCCTGGTGAAACTGGAACCAGATGACCCCTCCCAGCACTTTGGGATTAACCAGCTGCAGATGGAGCCCGACTGCTGCTCATCAGCATTCCGGGTGCTCATCAGTCCCATCCCGCTCCAGAAGGTCAGCCGGGGGGGAATCTGGGATGGTCCCTCCCCTCGGAGCCTCCCAGTGCATCCCCGAGGCTGCAGGTTTGAGCAAAGAGTGGAGCACAATTCCAGGGAGAGAGGTTGGTCCAGCCCAGTGCAGGGCAACTGGGGCTGGGGTGGTGGAAAAAGATGTTCAAGTCCTTCTCCTGGTGGAACAGACCCGGGTCCTTCTCCCATGGGGGGCTGTCCCATGATAGTTCTCCCATCCACTTTCCCACCATCACAGCCCTTCCCTGCTCGTTCCATCACAGAATATACCCCAGATTGGATTCCCACTGCGGGGAGGTTACAGGAAAGATCTCCTGAGACCCTGACTGGGCTGGACCATCCTGGCCTGAGCCTGGAGAAAAGGAGGCTCAGGGGGGACCTTCTGGCTCTGCAAGTCCCTGCCAGGAGGGGGGAGCTGGGAGGGGGGTCGGGCTCTGCTCCCAGGGAACAGGGACAGGAGGGGAGGAAGGTTCAGGTGGGACAGCAGGAGGAATTTCTGCCTGGAAAGGGTGGTCAGGCACTGGAAGGGGCTGCCCAGGGAGGTTTGGAGTGCCCAGCCCTGGAGGTGCCAAAGGCAGGACTGGCCGTGGCACTCAGAGCTCTGGGCTGGGGGACAAGGTGGGCATCGGGCACAGGGTGGGCTCCCTGGGCTGGGAGGGGCTTTTCCAACCTTAATAATTCTGGGATTCTATGAAATTTCCCAGGACAGGCAATGCCTCCTCCACCAGCTCTGCAGAGCACACAAGCCAACACCCTCACGTCCTCTCCTCATGACACTGCTCCAACATGGACCACAGCACTTCCAAACCTGGAATGAAGACAGCTTTTATCTTCTAACACAGAACTGACCTCTGGGATACTTACAGGGATGGGGCATCCACAACTTGCCCAGAGAAGCTGTGGCTGCCCTTGGATCCCTGGCAGTGTCCAAGGCCAAGCTGGACGAGGCCTGGAGCACCCTGGGCTGGTGGGAGGTGTCCTTGCCCATGGCAGGGAATGAGATGAGCTTTAAGGTCCCTTCTAACCCAAATCATTCTGTAATTCCATGATAAAATAAACCACACCAAGTTCAGGAGCCAAGGTTATCCAGACATCAAAGGGCTGGAGATGACACCCCTTTAATGACAGAAACACCATCTCCTACATAGCAACAAACCCCTAAACCAGCATCCCCAGTGCCAGTGCCCACTTGGAAAAGCTGAGTTTCAGAAGCACCAGCCCCATTTTATCCCACTTTTTTCACAGTTAAAACACAAGCCATCACAAATCCACCTGCACCCAAAAATACACGGAAATCAGGAATGAAACAGCCCCACCAACTGCCCCCACATACCCACACATGTACACACACTCACAGAGACACACCTTCCTGAAGAGGGCTGCTTTCATCAAGCTGAAAATAATTAGGAGGCAAATCAGTCGGGAGAAAGGAGGTAATGGGAAAAATATGAAGCCTAATTGGAAATGGCTGAAGAGCATTTGAAGGAGATGCCCCCAAAGCCACAACCCCCCATCTGAAAGGGTTGGCCACGCCAGTGAAAGGGCAACCTGGCTCAGATGGAGGGTGAGGAGGCTGGAAAAGAAGAGGGGGCAAGAAAAAGGGGACGTGACAAATGGGATAAAGAGGGAAGCTCAAGCTGGCAAAGACAAATCTGGAGCTGGGATGTGTACAGAGATGACATGGGAAGCACGAGGGGACAGGGAGAGATTAATGGCTCGTTAAGTTATCAATTATTTCGGGTTTTAAGCATGTTCAGAGTCCAGCGGATTGTTTTTTAAAGGGGATTCTTGGAAGGTTCATGGCCAGGTTGGACAGACCTCGGAGCAACCTGGGCCAGTGGAAGGTGTCCTGCCCACACTGGAACGAGATGGTCTTAAGATCCCTCCCACCCCACCCCACGGTAGGATTTGATGATTTTTGTCTTGCAGAACTGAGAAAAAAGGTCAAAAATATCTTACTGTGCCCTGCTGAGGGATGAGAGCCGTGCAGAGCAACATCCTCTGGAATTCCTATGGAATGGGATGGCAGGTGGGACAGCAAAGCACTTTTAGTTCAGTGGATTGTAGAACTCAGATGTGCAACCATGGAAATACATTCAGGACTCCTCCTAACACACTGGGATTGGTTCTGATAGCCAAACTCAACAAGGCTGGTGAAAACCCAACTCTGGTTTCACACCCCAGCTGATGAACAGGCTGGAAAAGCCGGAGTTTTCCCACTGGGAAGCTGATTCCCAGCACAGCAAAGGTTAGTGAGCTGTAAGTATTCAGCTTTGCAGTTTTAGTGCCATGAAATCAACCCGAGGAGTTCAGAGGAAGCCGAAAGTGGCTGAGAAATTAGATCCATGTTATTGTCAAAGAGGGAATTAGTGGGATGAGACATCAAGGGCAGAGTACCTGAATATCTGGAGAGAGCAGAAGACTGAAGAATATCCTGGCAATTACTTTCCACTGATTGTATCTGCAATCCTTTAGGAAACGAAGGGAATAAACATTAATAAAAGAGGAAATGACAACAAAGTGGAGAAGACAAAGAGCAGACAGGCAGGAAAATTCCTCAGGACTGGAAGTAAACAGGGCAGAAACCTGACAGTGCCACTGGATAAAGGTATTTGTACAACTGAGGACAACAACGACGGGGAAATTCAATCCACAACTGCCACACCTGGAAGGAATGGATGGGTCATGAGGCACAACAGGGTGAGGAGCAAAATCCAGCTCAGGGATTAGGGCAATTCCAAGCAGAGACTCTGACTGGGAAGAGAAGGGATGGAGACCAGCCCTGGGGAGGATTTGGGGTGTTGGGAGGGGAGAGGCTGGAGATGCCCCATCCCAGAACCCCCTGTGCCCTGGGCTGGTCCCCCAGCGTGGGCAGCAGGGCAGGGGGGCTTGTGCCCCTGTGCCCCCTCAGGGGAGCCCCCCCTGCANAATGGGATGATCCTTAATATCCCTTCCGACCCAAAACATTCTGTGATTCTCCAAACACCAGATTTTCCAGCCTAGAGATGAGAGAACCACCATTATTGCACCTTGAGCTGCTCCTCCACCCCGAGCAGACCCCACAGCAGAGCCCTGACCCCGCCATGCCCAGGCTTGGCTTTGCTCTGTTGACCTTTCAGACTTTGTGAGCATTTAAATCTTCTCACTTAAAATGAACTTTTCCTGTAGGAAAACTGTTGTCCTTTAAGCTGCCCAAACACGTTGGTCTGGAGCGAGAACACACAGACAGCCCTTAACCTTGGGAATGGTTGTGCTTGGAGGGAAAAAAGTACATACATTATACTATTTTTATATATTTATGGGGGGGGG
>VXBX01006316.1:61014-95875 GCA_013400415.1 Scytalopus superciliaris
ATATATATTTTTTTTTTTTTTTTTTTTTGGGGGGGGGGGGGGGGGAGAAGGGTATTATTTTTTTTCCTATAACACAGAGTGACAATTCCAAGAGGCACCAAGACCACGTCCCATCCTTAATGACACCAGCTGATACCACGGCAACAATTCCCCAAAAATACATACATCCCCAAGGCAACAACTAAATGCCTTGCCACGCCCCAAACCCTGGTGTGCACACTCTGCCCTCTCCCCCCAAGCTCAGCCCTCCTTCCTGAGTCACCACCTGATCCATTTTCCCGTAACGCAGCAAGTTCAGCGATCCAAGAATTTCCAAGTTCCGTCAAAACCCATAAACAGGTTCTCCCCCAGCCAGCAGCACATGGAACTTGGCGGGACCGAGCACCACAGAGGTGGCCACGAGTCAAGACAAATCCTCTTTGGGAGAGTCAAAACATCTCCCAGGAGTGAAGGGCAGGAGGGTGGGAAATGGGCACGTCCCGAAACACGACGTGCCGTGTCACAAATAAACACCTTCAAGGGCTGCTGAATGTCCCACAGCCACATCAGCAGCGTGCCAAACACACTGGGCTCAGGGAACTGCTCCGCTCTGGATAAACTGGCAGAGGGAGGCACATGTGGGTTCCTCACTCAGCCCCGGCCGCCCAAGGAGCGTTATCAGAGTCGGGATCACGGCACCGAGAGCCTTGGCTGCCCCAGCTGCAGCCCAGCTTCTTTGTACATTCCTCAGCCTCCCCTTCTTTCTCCTTAGTCTTCGCCACAAGAAGAAAAACACCAAGTATGAATTTATTATTCCTATAGGCAGGGAGGTGGGAGAGGTCACGGCCCTGCCAGCGGCCTGACAGCCCAAGGAACGCAGCCGAGGAGTCTCCAGCAGATCCAAACCCACTTCAAGGTCAGCGCCTGTGGATGAGGTGGAACTTGGAGCTCCTCGGCAAGACAAGTCCAACAAGGGGTTGGAAAGGCTTTCCAAGGATGATGCAATGCCCACCACAAAGCCCGAGGGGTCATTCCAGAAAGTCCTCACTGTGCTTTGCTCTGACCTTCACCTTTGCATCTCCTCAAACCTTTGGCTGCTTATTGGAAAGAGCAGCTACGATTGGTGCTCTCTGACAAACAGCTGAACGTGCAGAGGTCACAGTCCCCCATCCTATAAACCAAACACATCAAGTTCCCCAAGCCTTGGAAATCCTGTTCCCAACCCTAAACCCCCATAAAGACTCAAACTGTCACATCTTTGTATGGCAAAACCATGAACAACTTCAGCAATATCAGGACAACTTCTCTATAAAGCCCTAACGCTCAAAGGCAAATGTTGTGCTGCACAAAGTGGAACGAAGTGGGATTAAATTAACACCTGCCACGAGGATGTTCAGTAGGATCCAGGACAAGGCTCGCTTGGAATTCTTTGCCTGAGCTGTTCTACTCTACTTCCTGCAAGAAGCAGCAACTGGGGAGGAAAGGTCAAAAGATTAATTAAAACCTTTGTTTAGAAGATGACACTCCCAGCAGAGATGCTCTCTAATTTGTCAGAGGTAAAAATAGCTCCCTCTGTTCCCTCTGCTGTGGAGTTTGGCCAGAAGAAAATTCATTCCTTTAGGACATCCTAAAATCACTGGAACTGATTTCACATCCAGGATTTGTTTAACTCCATCCTATCCAGACACCCCACAATCCCAGAGGTGTCTCCAAAGAGGCTGGTGGAAGGTGTCCCTGCCCATGGCAGGGTGGGTGGGATTTAAGGTCCCTTCCAACCCAAACCATTCTGGGATTCTGTGATAACATGAATTCCTAAACTGCTCTGAAGCACAGGCATCCCTGAAGGTCCAAAAGCAACAATCCCAGTTGGCTCCAACATCACTGGGATTATTCTTACCCTTCCACAATCAGCTTTCTACCTTTTAACCATCCTTTAAAGACAACAACACAAGGCAGCACCGGTGCCTCATGGAGACCCCCAGCTGAAGTGCTGAGCATCACCTACACTGAGGTACTCCAGAAATCATGGAATCACAGAGAGGTTTCCCTTGGAAGGGACCTTAAATCCCACCCAGTGCCACCCCCTGCCATGGGTAGGGACACCTCCCACCAGCCCAAGTTGCTCCAAGCCCTGTCCAGCCTGGCCCTGAACCATTTTAAGCTTAAGTCTTGAATGGATAAATTATCCATCCCTGTTCCTTGAGGATGCACAAGGAGCACCCAGGAGATCAAACAGAAGCTACTGAGGATGAGAAAATAAAGCTGCTCTCCATATGCACGCAGAAAGAGCCCTCTATAAATAGCAAAGTAGGAAGTTAAGTCTCCTCTAGGAACATAATTTATACAAAGTTGGTTTTGTTCCCAACTTCAGAAGTGAGAAATAGGAGGGGGAATAAAAGTTTACTGCGCTGTGCTGTGGCTGTTGGACGGCAGCTCTCCCATCCCTGCCTTCCCAGAAGCTGCTGCACGTGAGAGCCGCTCCGGCTCCGGAATGCTGCCCGGAGCACGAGCTGCACTTCACACCCCCCCCGGCTCCCACAGCTCAGGGGCTCCCTCTGGCCCAGCTCTCTTTGCAGCCACGGCCCAAACAACAGGTTCAGGTGGACAATCAGACATGGAACCCCATCAGGTTCCATCCTCCTGCTCCACCCTGTGCCCCCACGGGCTTCCCACCGGGTCCTGCTGCATCCCAAGCCACCTCTTTGACCTACCAACCACCTCCAGCCTTTTTTTAGGGTATCTTGTCCTTAACTGGGAGGTTTGGAGGCAAACCCGGGCTGTGCAAAGCTCTCCTGAAGGCTCCAGGAAGAAAGTCTGGTGGGAGCTGAAAGGGGCTCCCAAGGGAAGTGGTGAAAGTCCCAAACCTGCGAGAGTTCAGGGAGTGTTTGGATAATGGTCTCAGGGACATGGTGGGATTTTGGGGTGTCCTGTGGAGGGCCAGGAGTTGGCCTCAGTGATCCTTGACATGGATCCTTTCCATGGCAGGGGGTTAGAACCAGATGATTTTTAAGCTCCCTTCTACCCCAAGCCATCGTGATTCCATGACAATTGTGGGTCCCTTCCAACTCAGGACATTCTGTGATCCTATCCCACAGCTCCATGGGGAAAGATTTTAGGGAGAGAGCACCCAGGTCAGGGGAATTCTTTACAGAAGGAGCTCACCTGCTGTACCTCCTGCTCGTGTGAGCCAAGCAGGGATGTTTCAGATTCCAGAGAATTATTAAGGTTAGAAAAGACCTCTGAGACACCAAACCATGAGGGTATTTCAGAGGACACCTCACCGTGCAGGGTGGGAATGTCACCCCCTGCTCCTTGGCAGCTGTCACATGGAAGGGAGGGAGGGAGGGAGGCGACAGAGTCTGGGTAAGGAGCAAGATGGATATATCCATCCCCCTGGAATACCAACTCCTGA
Organism: Scytalopus superciliaris; assembly: GCA_013400415.1. Taxonomy (NCBI): domain Eukaryota; kingdom Metazoa; phylum Chordata; class Aves; order Passeriformes; family Rhinocryptidae; genus Scytalopus; species Scytalopus superciliaris. The sequence goes on from VXBX01006316.1 coordinate 64,406, forward strand.
GCAATGGGGAAACACATTTCCAGCAGGAGCAACATTCAACTGAGTTCAGACAAACACCTGGAATGAGCCAACAGCTGGGGAAGGAGGGAAAGAAAAAACACAGGCAAAATAAAACCCACAGACTTTGTGACTCAAAAAGGCTGCCAAGCCACCTGGAAACAATGGGAGAGCCAAAAACCTGCGGAACACCTTGTGGCTCTTTCCCAGCAAGGCCCTGCCGTGTGGGTTTGGTGGGATGAGCTCTCCATCTCAGCCTGGGCATTTCCACACACACCAAACGTTAAGAGACACGGAGATGTTTTCCAGAGGCAGCTCCAGCCAAGCCCAGCCCTGGGCAGCACTGGGAACAGGCCCTTTGCCGCTCTGTGTGTGGCACCATAAACACGTAAAGATGCTCCTTGAAGTGCAATCCGGAGGGAGGTTTTCCCCTGAGCCCCGGGATGCATCCCAGTTTCATCTCCTTTCCCCATGGAATATTTCCCTTGCGCCGGGTCAAAGGCAGAGGCAACACTGAGCTCCAGAAACTCCCCCTCTCCCTGTGTGTACCAGGTGGGGCCATTCCCGGGATGGTGGGACCCCCCTGAGCCCTTTGGAAAGGCAGGAGCTGGGATGACCCCAGTGCCAGCCCTGCTCCTGGTTCAGGGGTTGGAACCCTCCCTGCAGACACAGCTGGGCAGCACAGGGCTTTGGGCAGGAAATCCCAGAGGGAATTTTAGGCAGCCAGAGGGTGTGCCGGTGCCCCCCAATGGGCTCCTGCGGGTTTAGGGAGCTCAGCACCACAAAATCCATCAGTCCCATCCACTAACTGGTCCTTCCCACCCCCAAATCCCCGGCTCCTCCTTCCCTTCCCCTCAAAGCTTCTCGACAGTCCTGTTACATTTCAACCTCCAGGCTCTCGCTGCTCCCAAATCCAGCACGGCCACCGACGCTTCCCAAATCCTGCCAGCCCGAATTAGAGCCCGAGTGCCCCTCACAGGGTTCCTGTAGACACGTCCCCATCACACAGTTTGCCTCGTTTCTTTTTTTCCCGAGTGAGAAAGACCCAGGAGGGGAACTGGAATCCCTTAATCCCGGCCAAGAGCAGAGCGGGAGCTCCGTCCTGCGCAAGGCAGCCGGCACCCGCAATTCCCACTGCCCGGGACAGGGAGCAGCAGCACGGCCTCACACGGCACTCTGTAATCTCCTTTTTATTTCAAATCATCATCTAAAGCTGCGAGGGACCTTGTTTGGAAAACCCCACTGCGTGCACTCCATATATTAAGCTCAGACTGACACGGAGAATTGTAAAAATGCTGCTCCATCCATAGGGTTTTGGTCGGAATTCCGCTGCTCTGGAGTTTCTCAGGCTGCAGACAATGCAATAAAAGCTCCCCCTAAAACAATATTCTTCCATATTTTAAGAACACAGCGGAAATATTTCCCCCTGCTCTTACTGTTTTGCTGCAACCAAATTTCACTGGAATGCCGAATCTAAGCTATTTTCCAGCAGTAATTCAGGATGCCGGAATCAGCCCTGGGTTTAGGAGCGAGTCCAACCTTAAGCTGTGCTTAATTTCCCCTCAAGGTGACTCCAGCACGACGAGGCACTTCCCACAGCAGCCAGAGCAGTCAGGCCTTGCTGTGGGGAGGCACGAGAAGGACCAGAAAGTCCTCAAGTGCAGTTTAATGGTGACTGATGGTTTCTGTCCCAAGTGAAAATGAAACATTACTGCGGATGGGCCGCTGTTTTCCTTGGGCCCTGCCCTGTTTTCCCAATGCTCGCCGTGTTATTGCACTCCCTTTTACAGGGAAGCATTATTTGCTCAGCTGAATTATTCCCGCTTTATCCCACAGGATTCAGACATTCCACCAATTTCTGGATATTTGTAGAAATCAGAGGGGATTTACGGGTATTTAGTCGGAAAAAGTCAATCCTGCAAAGGCTGAATTGACCTGAGATTCTTTTTTAATTTATTCTTGTTATAATTTGTGGAGTCCCCATCCCTGGAAGCGCCCAAGGATAGACTGGTCGGGGCTTGGATCCACCTGCTCCACAGAAGGAGTCCCTGCCCACGGCAGGGGTGGAATGAGATGGTGTTCAGGTCTAACACCTCATGAGGCACCAGCAAACTAGAAAGCTTTAAATAAAATCCTTAAGGCACTGGGCAAATGAGCCTCGGGAGGGAGGACCGGCATCCCAGCATAAGGTGCACACCATGTGGAAATGGCTGAGACCTCCTGGTGAAATCCTCATTTGCCTTCCAATTTGTCAGACTAAACACAATTACTCTGACTGGAGACCAAGCTCAGAAGTGAGGCATTGCAACAGAGGGGTTGCTACTACAGCCCTACACTCCAGTTACACCTCAGAGGAAGGAGAAGGCTCCAACAAGGTTTCGTTTCTCTAACGCACCTTAGAAAATGTTCTGTGTTAGAGAACAGAACATCACCCCTGCCCGGTTATTCCTGGTTGCAATTCCACAGTCACACATCACTTTTTCCCTTCCCTCTCATTTTGAAGCTCCCAAAACAGACAGGAAAAGGCAAACAACCCCCACATCAGGAGCTCAAGCACCTATCCCTTCCCTACAGACATCCCAGACCTTCTGCCACACTGCAGTGTTCCTTTGTTCCAACACTCTCAGTATTCCCAAAGACAGGCTTGGTTTGAAACCCAAAAATCACCCAGGGTAGAAGTGCTTGTAAGGGGGAGCAGCTTTTGGGAAGGACATTCCCAGCCTTCACCACAAAGCCTGGGAATGTGGGTGGTTCCCAGGATGCTCTTGGAAAGTCAACTTGGATCACAGAGTCCCTGAGGCTGGAAAAGCTCTCCCAGCCCAGGGAGCCCACCCTGTGCCCGATGCCCACCTTGTCCCCCAGCCCAGAGCTCTGAGTGCCACGGCCAGTCCTGTCTTGGGCACCTCCAGGGCTGGGCATTCCAAACCTCCCTGATTAGCTCCTTCCAAGGTCTGATCACCCTTTCCAGGCAGAAATTCCTCCTGCTGTCCCACCTGAACCTCCCTCCCCTCCTGTCCCTGTTCCCTGGGAGCAGAGCCCGACCCCCCCCTGGCTCCCCCCTCCTGTCAGGGACTTGCAGAGCCAGAAGGTCCCCCCTGAACCTCCTTTTCTCCAGGCTGAGCCCCCCCAGGCACTCCTCACAGGACTTATCCACAATGGCACAACACAAAGGGAACAAACAGACAGGATAAGATCAGATATTGGGAAAATTCCTTCCTGGAAAGGGCTATCCATCCCTGGCACAGCTGCCCAGGGCAGTGGTGGAGCCCACACCCTTGGAGGGGTTTCAAAGCCCTGTGGATGTGTCACTTGGGGACATGGGGCAGTGGTGCCCTTGGCAGCACTGGGGGATGGTCGGACTGGATGGTCTTAAAGTCCTTTTCCAACCTAAATAATTCCATGACTCTGACACCACTTCTCTCCAGCAGCAATGCCCAAAGCAAGCCAACAACCCCACGTGGTTGCCCATCCACGTCCTGCTCACCCATCCTGTCCTCTGCAGCTCCAGGAGTGGCCAAGGACACACAGAAGGTCCCTCTCAACGCTGCCATTTCTGAGGCATCACAAGGGAGGGTCAATGTGGGATCCCAGGAGGACAGGAATAACCCAAGGAATGATGCACTGGGAGCCTCCTTTCCCACGTGCCAGTTTACCCAGCACAGCCAGCCAGGAGCTGCTCTTAAAAACAGCCCTTGTGCTTCCCTGTGACAGGACACATGTGTGGAACACATCCTGAGCTTCATCTGCTCCTTTGGCTCCGGGTTGGGATTCACAAGGTTACCAGCAGCAACCCCAAGGAAAATGTCAACAATCACGTCTTTCCTACAGGGGGGCGACGGGTTGAAAAGGCTTTTTCTTCCCTGACATGTGTCTGGTTTTACACTGTTGGTTTTGGCTCTTCAAAGGGAGGAAATTAAATGAACAGCTTCTTTTTTTATCCCTTTGGAAGCCTTGAAAGGATAAATGCTGAGCAACGAGGCTGCAGGAGGACACGAGCGCCCTTTCTCTGGCCACAGAGTTTCTGTCCAAGCTGTTCACAAATTCCCAAGTGTCTCCACTGGAATCCCCTGCAGCTGTCATCACCCACACACCAGGTTCCCAAGAAATGCTCCAGCCCACAAGTCTCCCTCAGCACAGAGCACGAGGCCACGGATATGGCAGGTTAGGAATCAAAGAGCTGGAAGATATTCCTTCTCAAAGCCAAGGATATGGCAGGTTAGGAATCAAAGAGCTGGAAGATATTCCTCCTGGAGGTCATGGATATGGCAGGCTGGGAATCAAAGGGCAGGAAAGGACATTCTGCGGCACCAAGCCAGGTCACCACATTCCATCCTCCAAGATGGTCTTTATGGTCTCACCATCTTCAACAGACTCATTAAGGCTGGAAAAGACCTCCAAGATCATCAAGCCCAATTAAGCCAGCACTTCCTGGAGCTCTGCCCATACAGGGCCAGTTTCAGGGCCTCAGGAGGTTCTGTGGCTCCTGAGCTGAGCTGACCCTCCACAGACCTGCAGGAAATGCCCCTGGTGTTCCTGCAGCAAGGAATACCTGCTGCAGGGATGGCTGCAGCAAACCCAAACAGTTGCCTGGTCCTGCTCCAAGAAAAGCCTAAGCTGTAGTTTAGATGCCAAGAAACTCAATTCTCGCTGCGAGACTGCAATAAGAATTTGAGAGGTGTGAGATACCAGGAGGAAGCGGCGCAAAGACAGGGAAAAGCAGGAATCAGACGGCCAAGATTCCCAGGAAAGCAGGAGATAAAGTTGCTCTCCAAGCTGGAGGCAGAAGGTCTGAGCTACCAGAAGCAGCAGGAACATGACACAAGGTGCAGGAACGACCTTCCTGGGAGAGCTTGTCCCAGCCAAACATAACGACAGCGCCGCTGGTTTTCATTTGCAGCCCGTTTACCTTCGGTGGGAGCCAAGAGAGATACAGACACTGGGCTTGGCAGCAGCTCCCGGCTCCCTAAAAACACCCGGCAAGCATTCCCGCTCTCCGCTTTCGCTGTGGTTTCTTCTGTTCTGGCCCCTTCTCCTGACCCTGCCCTTCCCAAATCCATCTCCTCGTTCCCTTGTCTGCCACCTCTGCCTGTCAGTCCCTGGCAAAGCTGGGGCTGTTGTACCTGCCCGTGGGTGTTTCGTAAGTGCCCTCTGGGAGCAGGTTTGGGCTCGGGGTCCTTGCCCTGCAATTCAGGGTTTTAATAGACATCAAAACAGGAAAACATTCCCAGTTATGCAATGGGAGAGATTATTGAAAACAGAAACAGACAGCGGCTCCCAAAAAGAGAAGCGGGAGCAGCCAAGCGGAGCCCACGGTCCCAGCAATTCCCACACCATGTGTTGCCCTGTCTGAAACTAAACCAGATTCCCCGGGACAGGGGTTGTCCTGCTGCTCTGGGTCAGCAGCTGCATCCCCGTGGAAGCATCTCCAAAGGTGCTTCTCCATCAAGCACCTCCCCACAGCACCCACCGCTGCTCCTGAGATATCCCGGGAGCTTTTCCCAAGCTCCCAAGAATAATTGTGTAGGTTTTTGATGGGTGTTTAACTTTCCAGCTTCAGAGCAGAAGCAGCAGGTGGTGAACACTCACCCCACCACCTGAGGCAACCAAAAACCACTTCTCTCATTCCCTAAGGACCAGGGAATTCTCTGTCCACGATTCCCACATCTCCAGGCTCTCAGGGTGCCAGGACCCCGGGAAGGAGGGCTCGGAGCAGCTCAGCCCTGCCACCCAGCACCACTTGAAGGGCTTAGGGAAGCTTTAGGAAGGCAAATGTTAACAAACAACATGAAGTAAGAGAAATAAACAGTGATGGGGAAGCAGCACCATGAAAACCCCAAAGATTGGCTTTGCAGCTTCCTCCCAGGAGGGCTGAAACGGGAGCAGGGCGAGGGACAGGGAAAGGGTCAGATCAGCGGGATGAGGAGGTTTCTAAAACCACAGGAAGGGGATGAGCAGAGGGCAAGTCAACAACAGTGCGTGTCCCACGATTCCAGATTTCAAAACTCTGATCAACACGAGATTCCCAACCTTCTAACTCGGGGTCAGCTGGGTTTGGGGGCACAGTCAGCTCCTCAGGGCATGCAGGGCTTTCAGGAAGCAGCAGGACTAGGAGAGGACACCGTGGTAGGACCCCCAATCCATGTGAAGGTGACACCAAGCAGCTGCCAAGCCCTTCACCACACCTTGGGACAGAGAGTCATGGGGTGGTTTGGGTTCGAAGGGACCTTAAAGACCTGTCCCAACCCCCTGCCATGGGCAGGGACACCTCCCACCAGCCCAGGGTGCTCCAAGCCCCGTCCAACCTGCCCTTGGACACTGCCAGGGATCCAGGAGCAGCCACAGCTTCTCTGGGCAGCAAGTTATCCCAGTTGGGTATTTCCAGCAAGCAGAACTAAGCCTAAGAACCTAAAGGATCTGGGACAGGATGACAGGAGAGCCCACTGCACTGAGAGTTTAGGAGATGGGAGAACATCAAGGCTCCAAACCCCTCTAGGAGCATCCCATGCCTAACTTTTATAAGGATTTTCACAGCTTCTGTTGGAGCCACAGCCGGGCAACAACCAGAACCAACTACTGCAAGCAGCACATCCCCGGTGTCTGCATTTCTCAAATTAAAAATGAAATTTATGTTCTGGACAAAGAGCAGCTCAGGTTATTTCCACCCTCACATTACCCAACAACGTGACAACAGACAAACTCACAGGTAAGAGGGATTTTTAGGTCAGCTCTGGACTTGAGCATCCCAAAGCAAACACCAGGACCTCTGTTCAGAGCTGCTCTTGCCCCTGGCCCTGCCCAAAGCCCATCTGCAGGTTGTTCACCACCCCAGTGACCACACAAGGGCTGCCTTTAATGCCTTACGTGCTCCACCACAACACAGAGCTCGGCCACAAATTAGACACTTAAAATGATCCGCAGGAATTCCACAGGGAATCAACAACAACTGATGAGACAATACAATTATTCCTTGGGATTGGAAGATGAGGGTTTGGGGGGTGGGGGGCGTTTAATAAAAAAACCCCAGGGTGCAAAAGGCACTCAGGTCATCCTGTTGTATAAGCTTTGAGAGATGATGTTCTCCAAATAATCAAATGGGTTCCTTCTGGTCTATCTGAAGCCTCGTAAACAAACTCATTAAGGAGGCTCTTAAAAGGAGTAAACAAATAGTTGGCATCTGCCACCAGAGTGCTCTTGCACAACTGCAGACAAACCCGTGCCCCGGCTGCCGGGGCCGCTCCGAGCCCCCCCTGGCCGTGGGGACACCGGGGTGGGGACACCGGGGTGGGGACACCGGGGGGCTGCTGGGATACGGCTCCAGTGGGATGTTGGATGGCATCACAGTGAGGCACCGAGCCCTCTGGTATCCCGCTGGCAGTGCCCTCTGGCACGGCCACTCTGCTCCCACCAGGAGCCATGGCAACAGCACAGGAGCCTCCCAATCCCGGCAGAGCTGGGAGGGAGCAGATGGGGGGGCACCACACTGGGGGTCCCAAGGATTGCTGGTCCAGGCAATCCCATAGCTGGGAAAACCAGGGAATGGCAGAGATGCCAGCACTGCTCTGGCCCTCTTGGCCCAGGTGACGCTTCCCGCTGGGATCAAGCCAGTTCAGGGACAGGAAACACCACACTAGAGCCTTCTGGTCAAATAGCCCAATATGTGGTAGCAATTCCAAGGGATCCCAACGAGCGGCAGAGCGTTCCCAGGAGAGGGCAGTGGCACACACAGGACCCAAACCAAGCCCTCCCCTCCCCTGCTTCCCTTTTCAGTGCATTGTATGCAAGTCTCCAGGCTGAATCAAACACAGCCTCAAGCAAAGCAACAGCACACAAAGAGTCTGGCAGGGCTGGAGCCACCAACTTCCTTCCTCAGACAGTTCTGGCGTCCTTCTAAACCCTGGTCAGCACCAGAAACAAACCCAGCTCAGGCCACTCTGAACACAGACAGGAGGAACCTCCCAGAAAAGGTGACACCACCCACGCTGCAACATCAGGGATGGAGACACGTCCCTGTTTGACCCCAGCAAGCTCCAGCTCCACACAGCAGCCCATGGGCACCCCTGTGTTGGTCACCCCTGGGGCCACATGCCAGGGATGGCTGAGGAGCTCCAGAGGACTGAGGAGCAGGTGCTCTTTCATCTTTGAACTAAAAGCCATAAAAGCCTTTAACTACCTCAAGAAATTTCTGCTGAAACCCAACTGAGCCTTTTGAGAGGCACCTCAGAGAAAAATAACCCCAAAGAGGGTGGGACAGAAGAAACATCACAAGCAGTTATTCAACATCATAGCCTTTCCGCCAAGGACAGGCACTTGGACAACCTCTTTTCCCACAAGCTCCAAACCGTGGTCAGAAGTGGCCCAGGGTCGTGGGATGTTCCTGCTCTCTGTGCTGTCCCGGGTGGGATCTCTGCAAAGGAGCGAGTGTGCTCCCACTCCACGGGATCCAGCCCTCCACTGGATCACAGACACAAACCACAGCACCCTGAGGAACCAGCACAGGGGATGAACTCAAACAAGGAGTTCACCTTTAGGTTGGGCTCTTGCACTGTGAACACCTGGAGAGGCACCAACTCTTCCCATATGCACTTATTGCCAATAAACTGCTCCACGACCCACTAAAGTCCCTTCCTCAGCATTTATTCCATGAAAGGACCTCAAAACACAACCATTTTACCCCAGATCAACCCCTGCCAACACCCTCCCAGCTCACCCAGGCTTTGCATCCCATCACGAGCAGAAAGCAGGATTAACATCCCGGATCTTGGATGAGGATCATGTTTATTGTGGCTGAGCAGGGACAGGGACCTGTTCTGGATGAGAAGCACCATCTGACTCCCTACAGTGCACATTATTCCCTGCTCCTGAGCCCATGGAGAAGGCAACAATCACAGCCCAGCAAGCTGGGCCTCCACTATTCCCACTCTTGTGGCAAAGGAAGGGGAAAAAGGAACTCATTAGTAGTTCATGATGTCCTTTAGGGCCCAGATTTGCCCCTCAGCCTCCCAGCAGGTTCTGGCAGCTCTGAGCAGGGAAGCCAGCACAGAAACACTGAGGGTGACCGAGGAGGGGCAGGAGAGGACACTGCCCAGAACCTGCAAACACCCCGATGGCACCAAACCCAACAGAGACTGGTGACTTCCATAACTCTGTCAGCACCTCCATCCCCTTCCCAAATGTCCCACATCCCTAATAGCCCCTGCCCTTCCCGAGATTCCCGTTCTGGAAGGCTCAGAGGTGGCCAGAGTCTCACCCGTGAGAAAGGGAGCGGGAGGGCTCTGCTCTCCCAACTGCATCTCATTTGGGTCCCCGCGAGCCCCGCGAGCCCTTTATTAAGTGATTCTAATGCAAACAGACTTCTGGGATTCTTTTCACATCCAAAATTTCACCATTGCAGCGACCGCAGGCCTGGCAGGCTCTCCCCGGCCTGGAAAGGGAACAAACTTCCCAATCATTTCTAAATAACCATTTCAAGAGCACAGCTTTTCTTCTTTCATCCCACAAAAGGCAGAAATTTTTGCTCCGGACCGCAAGCTGTCAACTTCCCAGCAAACCCAAAATCCCACTTAACTCTCTATTGTAAACAGTGTAGTATTGCGCTACCACATCAATAAATAAAATTCTTGGAGGAATTATTTGTGTGTTTGATTCACATTTGTTCTGCATATGCCACTGAGCCCAAGGTATTCGCAACGTTCGACTCCGAGAAGCCTCAGCTTTCAAAAGGACCGCTCGGAAGGCAGCGGAGCAAAACCCTTCCCGGGGTATTGTTTTAGCCAGAATGAAATCCCAAATTGAGGATGGCATTTGTGTCCTACTCCCCCCCCAGCCCTGTAAATTAAGGATTAAAAAAAAAATTAAGTGGCTCAAAAGTGCCTCTGAATTGGGTTGTTGAGCTTCAAGCCCCAGATCGGGCTATCGGGGCACTGCCTGGGTGGCCAGCGGGGATCGGCCGTTCCTGCTCTGCTTCAGAGGGACCAGCAGCCCTGGGAGAAGGAACTGGGGGTGCTGGTGGGGGAGAGGCTGGAGATGCCCCATCCCATAATCACCCATGCCCTGGGCTGGTCCCCCAGCGTGGGCAGCAGGGCAGGGGGGGGCTTGTGCCCCTGTGCCCCCTCAGGGGAGCCCCCCCTGCAGAGCTGCCCCAGCCCTGGGCAACAACAGCACAAGGACGTGGAGCTGCTGGAGCGAGTCCAGAGGAGGCCCCGGAGATGCTGCAGGGCTGGAGCCCCTCTGGGATGGAGCCAGGCTGGGAGAGCTGGGGGGGCTCCCCTGGAGAAGGGAAGGCTCCAGGGACACCTGAGAGCCCCTGGCAGTGCCTAAAGGGGCTCCAGGAGAGCTGGGCAGGGACTGGGGACAAGGCCTGGAGGGACAGCACCCAGGGAATGGCTTCCCAGGGCCAGAGGGCAGGGCTGGGGGGGATATTGGGAAGGAATTGGTGGCTGGGAGGGTGGGCAGGCCCTGGCCCAGGTTGGGCAGAGAAGCTGTGGCTGCCCCTGGATCCCTGGCAGTGTCCAAGGGCAGGTTGGACGGGGCTTGGAGCACCCTGGGCTGGTGGGAGGTGTCCCTGCCCATGGCAGGGGGTGGGATGAGATGATCTTTAAGTTCTCTTCCAGCCCAAACCATTCTGTGATTCTGTGCCCACAGATTGCCAAAGAACAAAGCAATTCCTTAGGGATCTAAGAGACTCCAGAATAAAAAGCTAAAACAAAAGCACTGAGGGTGAGATGAATGTGGAAAACACAAATAATTTGGGTTCCAACCAGCCCAGAGTGACCAAACCCAGGAGCAGGAACCCCCTTACCAACACCTCACCATCTCTTCATCTGCATGAGGCAGAAGCCTCAATCCTACAGAAACCCCAGCACACATCCAGCCCTTCTTCCCTGGCAATTCCCAGTGGGAGCAGCTGGGGCATCCTAAGGGGGATGACCCCACTGGAAGTGCCCCATCCCTGTGGGAAGTGCCCATTCCCTGGAGCTCCAGCAGCAGGACGGGATTGGGGCTGACCATTTCAACTTCCCACAGTGGGCGTCTGTCTCGCTGCAGCAACAAAGAATTCCTTGGGAAGAGCTCGGAAACAGAAGGATTATTTAGCCACCCACACACAGTCAAAAATTAACCAGTCATGGAAATTCAAGATAATAAATGCCATCATTTTGCCTTTAACTTTGCAAATTTTTTTTTTATTTATTTTTTTTTTCCCCTCCCAAAAAATGAATGTTTCTAATTTATGGAGAGAGAGAAAGAGGGAGGGGGGGAGAATAAAAAAACCCCTTTCATTACTTTGTTTTTCCATGGATCAGAAGTCCCCAAATATAAGAAATTAACACACTAATGTAAACACACGTCTGCTCACAGTCCTGGAAAAGATTTAGCAGGCACTACAAAAGGCTGCCCCTCACTGATTACTAACCCCAACTGGAGACTTGTTGTGTAAAAACAATCCTATAAAGCTCTTTTTCATCTTCCCCATCTAAAAATGAGAGAGTGGGCAGGCTCCTTTCCTCCCAAAAAACTGGAAAGGACGAGTTACAGCAACGGAGATCACAGAGGAGAGACCCGAGAGAGGCCGAAGGGAGGGAAACCTGGAAGGGATTTCTCCCTCAGAAATTAAGCAGCGGCTTCTAATGAACTTAATGGAGATGAAATGCCAAGGAACCAGGAGTTTGGGGGCTACCAGAGCGTTTCTCAAGGATTTCAGGCTCGTGGCTTGAGGGGTTTGGTGCCCAAGCAGGACAAGCCACGGCAGTGTCAGCACAGAGACCCCTGGCCACAGGTTCTCCAGCATTCAGGAACAAGCTTATTCCACAGCCTTTTCCTCCAGCTGCAGCTCTTCCAAAGGCTCCTCATGGGCACCCACAGAACCAGAAAGGTTGGGAAAGACCTCTGAGATCATCAATCCCAACCTCTGAGTACAGACCCCAATGGCCACTAAGCCATGAAGTGTCCACTCGTTGCCTGGACACTCCCAGGGGTGGAGACTCCACCACTGCCCTGGCAGCCTGTTCAATGTTCACCCACTCCAGCGAAGGAATTCTTCCTAATATCCAACACTGATCCCTTGTAATTAAGCCTTCCAAGAACCTCAATGCATCTGAATGACCATGGAAGCGACTCCAGAGGCACGAAAGCCCTTTTTGTTGCAGAGGATTCTCCCCCATGGACACACTCCTGGCTCTCCTGCCTTCCGTGCCATCCCTGTGCCCAGCCAGTGCAGAACAGCAGGCACCACATCCCCTCCCCTGGGCACTGGGGGCTGTCTCCCTCCTTAACAATCCCGCTGCTAATCGGTGTTATTGTCATACAAATCACACCCTTCTCCTGCAGCAACTGAGAGACCTCTGGCCCATCCTTGGGGCTGCTCCCTGGTTTTGCAAGATCCAAGGAGAGCGGAGCCAAGGGGAGAGCAAAGCTCCTTGACGAGTCTGGGAAAACAGCAGAGAAAGGAACTGGTGTTCCAGAAACACAAGGAGGCCAGGGCAAACCACGCTCAGGAACGCCCCAAAGACGGGTGTAAAAACCAGAACTACCAGCAAGGCGGAGAAGTTCATCAGATAAACTGTGGCTTTGATACAAAGCCCGTGTTTTCCTCCAACTTGAGGTCTCCAGGCTTCCCATTCCCGGCCCCCTTTGCTCCACCCTCAACTTACAAGGAACAGTTACTTAAAAAATGGTTTAAAAACAAACCAACCAGGATTGATTCAGTGTAGGAAAGCCTTTAGTCCTCGATCTCCAGCGCAATGGGACATAAGGGACTGATTGCTCCAGTTTGAGAGCTCTTTGGGCCCCCACTCAGATCATCTTTACAGCTCCCAGGCCCACTGAAGTGGTTTCCAAGAGCTGAAGCCCCAACTCAGCCTCTCAAAGCCTGGGGCTGGCAAAGCCTGAGAAGAAGAGCCAAAAACCAAACTAATAATGCCCAGTGGCAGCCCAGGGGCTGCTCCTCTTCCCCAGCAGAGTCCCAGCAGCCCAGTTCCGTTCCAGCCCCTCCTCCTGCACTTCAGTCCCATGGGAAATGGAGATTCCTGGTGAAATTGTGCTTTTCACACTCTAAATGCTCCTTGGTTGAGCCATTTGGTTGTGACAACCTTCAAGGCTGGGAAGAACGGGAGTCACGTGGCCAAGCATGGCACGAAAAGCATTTCAAGCAGGAAAGCTCAGCCTTGGTGCCCAAAAATTGGCACCTCAGTGCCATGAGCAAACTCAGAAGGTGGCACATGGATGGGGCTTCAGCCACCCAAACTCCTCCCCCACGCCAGAAGATGGAAAGTCGTGACCACACAGTGTTATTCCCCACCCAAAATATAAATCACCACTCGGAAGTGGCATCCTGGTCATGGAGCTTCCAGGTGGAATGCACCTCCCACTGTGTGACCCAGAAGATGGAGAGGCATCTCAGTGATCCCTCTCCGTGCCCACGTGTAGGTCTGGATGATCTACAGGACAAGGGAAGGATCCTGACAACAGCAAGATGAATTTAGGGCAGAATCATGGTAAAAACCAGAGCTTTGGGAGGGATATCTGGGAATATCAAATTATTTAGCACACAGGATGTGGTGAATCTGAGGGAAGGGCTGGAGCTGTGCCAGGGCAGGCTCAGGGGGCATCTCAGGGAAAGGCTCTTCCCCCAGAGGGTGGTGGGCACTGCCCAGGCTCCCCAGGGCAGTGGGCACGGCCCCGAGGCTGCCAGAGCTCCAGGAGCCTTGGGATGATCCTCTGGGGCACAGGGTGGGATTGTTGGGCTGTCTGTGCAGGGCTGAGGGTTGGGCCGGATGGTCCCTGTGGGTCCCTTCCAGCTCAGGATATTCCATGACTCTGAATCCTTCAGGCACACGTGGGGCAAAAAGTGCCAAGCAGGACACTCCTGGCAAAGAAGGAGGATGGAGAACAAGCAAAGGACAGAGATGCAGGAGGGCCTCTTTCAGGTTTTATACGTTTTGCTCCTATTTTTTTCTCTAAGGAGCTCCAGAAATGGCAATCTCTGCCTGGCCCTTGCTCTGCTCCCTGACTCAGACACACAGACACGCTGCTCGCTCTTCTCCCGTCACAGCTCCCTCTGATCCCTCAGAAATGGATGCTCTGGCACCCCCAAGACCAAGCCCTGCTTTCCAAGGATGGCTCCCACACTCCAGAGGACTTTCTCCAGAGCAATGCTCTTTCCACAGCTATTCCCAGCCCCCCCAGATGGGAGCACAGCCTCGGATCCGCTGCCTACCAGGGCACAGTTTCAACTTGCACGTCACATTTTGCTTCCACGGTTTGTTCTTTTGTCTGGGAAAAGCCATTTTTCACCCCCCAGCCCTCGGTGCAGTCCAGCAGGGACCATCCCTCACGCCCTGCTCCGGCTCACAATGGGCTTTGTCTCCTTAAACAAAAGAACATGGACTTGCCTTCAATTGCTTCCAGCTGTTTGATGGAGGTTTAAGGGGATCAGAAGTCACCAGCAATCAGCATCTGGCTACCTGCACAAAAGCCCTGCTGCCAACTCAGCAAGTGGGGGGTGATTTGCAGATCCCAAAGCAAATCCCACCCTGTGTGTTCCAACAGCAGCTCCTGCTGGATCCTGGTCCCTGCTCTACAGAGACCTGGAAGTCCTGGAGCAGCACGGTGTCGTCTGCAGTGGGAATGCTGTTTGCCTGCCGTGCTAAAGACAAGTTTTAGGGGCAAAACTCATCTGTCAAGTCCCTCTTTCTCAGCAGAGGAACGAGGTCAAAGCAGGTCCTGTGAGAAGAGAAGAAGCCCCAAGCCCCAGCACCAAGGCCAAGCTCAGATGGGCTCCCTCTGCTCCAGCCTCGGCAATTCCTGTGTCTCTATAAAAATCTCATTTGTTCAGCTGCAATTTCCTAAGGAGGGATCTCAGGCTGATCATTTCAAGTGGGTGATGAGGACCAAGGACAATCCCAAGTGTCCTGACCAGGAGTGTCACTAATCCCAGATGACCCCTCAGAGGGCAGAGCAGTTTCCTCACGTTCTGCTCACGGCAAATGAGTCAAAAAGGGATCTTTTCACTTCAAGGGGATTTTCTTCAGGTTCCTGCCTGATGCCAAGATGGAAGATGAGCTGTGGAACTCCTCACCTCTCCCAACCCTTCTCCCCCAACCCCTGCCCTGGTAGTGGATGATACAAGGCTGAACTTGCACATAAAACTGACAAATTTACACAGAATTACCCAAAAAGGGGATTATCACACACTCCTCTCCAAAGCTGCTCCTACATTTCATACAGCTTGGCCTCAATTCCAGGCACACATTCCCTTTCCCCAGATTTTTTGCTCTGTTAAACCATAAAGTGGCTCCCAGTTAAAATTTCTTTTTTATTGTTTTTTTTTTTTTTTTTTTTTTTTTTTTTTTTTTTTTTTTTTTTTTTTTTTAGTGGAATGGTCGGTCCTTGAAACCTGAAAAAATTACAGCACTTAGACTCAAGCCTAAATACTGATATGAAATGTAATACTTCTCCTTTAGATAATAACAGATTGGCAACACATGTATTGCAGGTAATATCAGAGATGGAATGGTTTGGGGTGGAAGGGACATAAAAGCCCATCCAGTGCCACTCCCCCACCTCCCACCAGCCCAGGGTGCTCCAAGCCCCGTCCAACCTGCCCTTGGACACTGCCAGGGATCCAGGGGCAGCCACAGCTTCTCTGCCCAACCTGGGCCATGGTCTGCCCACCCTCCCAGCCACCAATTCCCTCCTCAAATCTAATCTAATCCTGTTATCTCTCACTTTAAACCATTCCCCCTTGTCCTGCCATTCCATGCCCTTGTATATACATACGTATTTATATATATATTATCTGTGCCTTGCAAAGGAACACACTGTGGAGAAGGAACTCCAACCCAGGCCAGAATCCTTGGATCAACTCGTGTGGTAACTGCCCTGCAGACAGTTCCACCAGGAGCTCATGTTCTCACATCCACAGAAGTGACAGATCACGTAACTTATGGACTGTCTCCTTTGCTTTGGAGCGCCACGACACCCACATCACTCTCACAGATAAGAACTGCCAAGAGGCTCCTGCTCAAATCCTTATATAGTCCCTGTGCCTGCAGGGGCAGCCTCGCCTTCGGGGTGTGAGGGACAGGGGGATCAGCTCCCCAGCTGCACAGGGACCGTGACATCCTTCTCATCTTCTGGGTGTCACCCCTCCTTGTCCACAGCAAGGCAGCCCAGAGGCTGGGGGAGAGCCTCTCCTCAAGAGAGGTGCCTTTCCTCTCCTGATGTCACCATCTGTGGGATCCAAAACAATGGAATGCAAAGCCAGGCTGGACAGGGAAGCAACCTGGGCTGGTGGAAGGTGGCCCTGCCCATGAATGGGTTTTAAGATCCCTCCCAACCCAACCCATTCCATGATTAACTGAAGAAATCGGTGCTTATTTACTGGTCATTGAGGAACTCAGTGAAAACTGCACTTCTGATGGCACAGGAAGGGCTGGAGGGAAACCAACGCCCACCAGTAACAGAGCCTGTGTTCCCCTTGGAGAGAGGAATCCTGTGCAAAGCCCAGCCTAGCAAAGACACACTCAGCCTGCAAAGGTGCTTTGTGAGCCTTTATGTACTAAAGACACACTCAGCCTACAGAGAATCCTCCTTCAGGATTCCTAAAGCAAGGAAGCCTGGGACAGCCAGGCCAGTGTGTCTGAACCTGAGTTATGACTAAAACCTGATTTGAATTTATCACCCCTCACTTCTCCTCCAACTGTTCCTCCCTCTCCCACTGCACAAAGAACCATTAGCAGGAAGCAAAAGAGTCAATTTTCAGCCTTAAAAATTAGACATTAAACTATTGTGGCATGAGCAGCTACTTCCACCTGGTACCAAATATTGTCCCAAACCCCTGCCAACACTGGGTGCAGTTTGTCACCCGTAGGAACAGCCTCAAGTCACCACATTCCACCAGTACAGCACCCAACAAAGGGAAGAACAAGGAAGCAGGGGCTGGAAGGTCACTATTTACAGTATCTCATTTGTTCCCCTGCACAAGACTCTGATCAAACATTGCACAGGGTTAGGAACAAACCCAAAGGGGATCCAACCATGGATGCTGTACCAGCACCCCTGACCACAAAGCATGTTGGTGTGTCCTCAGGGACTGGCATCTCATGGGCAGCTCTCCCAAGGCGAGTGGGGAAGGAGAAGGGACAAAGGGACACCAGCCCTGAGAAGCCCTGTAGTCCCAAAACTCATTCCAGTTGGCTGCAGGAGGACAATTAAGTAAATAACTGCTGTGCTGGGCTTGCAAGGGGTTGAAAGGCCAACAACCCACCTGTCCCCACCACTCACTTGGAGATTCAACAGAGGGGTCCAGGAAGGTGCATTACACCCCAAACTGCAGAGAGATCCTGGAGGGACACGAGGAGGAGGTGACTGAGAGGTCCCCACTCTCAGGACACCCCGAGCAGCTCTGTCCCAACCTCCTTGCCCAAGGTCAGAGCTGCAGCCCCACTGTGACCTGCCCATTGCAGCAGAGCTTTGCAAAGCCAAGTTGAGGAGGTTTCCAAGGCTCCAGAAACAGCTGATCATCTCAGAGCCTCCAATTCCCATCCTTTCTCACCTCCTGTTCCCCCCCTCAACAAACAGCCCCTCTGGAACATAACTCATCCAGCAGCACGTCCTGCAGCTCCAAGGCCTTCAGCTTCCACCAGGGCCGCTCTGGAACCTTCCAGACACATCACACTCACCTTCAGAGGCAGAAGCACGGCCGTGCCTGCCAACATTTCCGACAGTCTCTCCCTAAAAGCATCTTCAAATGCCACAGCACTTTGTAGCCGAGCCGGAGAGATTTGGGAAATATGGAAGGCATTAAAGCACTCACTTTCTCTCAGCAAAGAAAGAACCCAGACCTATAAACAACGCCTTGAAGGCATTTCAGCAGCTTAATCTACACAGGGCCCTTTTTTTTTTTTTTCTTAGTATTATTATTATTATTTTGTAAGTCAATCAGAAACCGCTGGGTCCAGGAAGCAGTAAATGACAAGAATTTGGCTTAAAAGGGAGAAAAGCAAATAAATACTCGGACAAACTGGCAATCACTGAAGGTTTCCAAGGCCTTGTTTGCTGGTGATAAAGGCTCAGCTGTACACAAGCTGTCCCACCCATGCTCACACTGCTGACATTTCGTTCCGGTGGCACCACGCGGAGCAAGGGGGTCTGTCAGCGTTCCCATCAGCAGCAACTGCTCCTGGGGCTCCAGGAGGCACGAGAGCTCCTTCTCCCCAGCCCAGCTGCTGCTCAGTAACACGAGGGCTCTGCCTAAAAGGAAATTATTAGTCCTGAAAAGCCACATCACACACAGCGGGGTTTTATTGGTGGGGCGGGAAGAGAACAGGACGCGGCACCCAGAAAGGGGGAAAACACCCCCAAAAAGGCTGGTTGGATAATATGAGGCAAAGTAGGGAGCTGGAGCTCAGATATTAAAGCCCACAAACACAATTAGCCATGAGCACCATGATGGGAAAACAGGATAAATAACTGAGCTGGCCGCACAAGCAAACTCTTCATATCCTTATTTACACATAAAATTAAAGCACGGCCTGAAGTCACACATTGAACACACTCTAAGCCAAGGAGAGCTTTGCAGAGCAGCCTGAAGTCCTACATATACATGGAGAGCAGCTGAAGAGGATGAGGGACACAGTTAGATGGGATTCATGGAACAAACACACCACTTCCGACATCGCCCCCAGTGCGGTGTCCAGTCCTTGGCCACATTCCCACAGGAAGCTGCCCCAGGATTAAGGCCAAGCGCCCTGGGACACCTGGGAGCTCTCCCATGTTTTAGAGGCTTCCATAAAACAGGCGACCAAGAGCAAGAGCCAGGGCTGGGCCACGAGCACCCCCAGTAAATCCCATCATCCCTCGGCGGGAGAGCGGATTTTACTGTCTGTGCTCCTGGCAGAGCTGATCCCGGGCTCTGCCTCGGGGGAGTTTGCATTCCAGGACAGTGAGATCAGGCAGGGATCTCCCAGCTGAGGCCCGGCACACAAAGCCCCAGGGATGGACAAGTGGGATTCCAGCAACAATGCCAAGATAATGCCATGGGCAGGGACACCTCCCACCAGCCCAGGGTGCTCCAAGCCCCATCCAACCTGCCCTTGGACACTGCCAGGGATCCAGGGGCAGCCACAGCTTCTCTNCCCCTCCTCTGGACTTGCACCAGCAGCTTTGCATTTTGTCTCATTCCAGGCTCTGAGATGCCCACCAACAGGTCAGATGGAGCCTTAAAAAGCTTCTCCAACCCCCTACATTCGTGACCAGTTTCTGAAGCTCAGGGAGCAGCTCCTTCCCCTGAGCACCATGCCCTGTCCCGCTCTGCTTCACTGGCAATGCCACCATGCGGACCCCTCCACGTGCCCACCCGTGCCCCACACGCCAAAACCCACAGCCAGAATTAGATCTGCAGTAGCTGCAAACACCAACTATCAAAGCTGCAGCTGCAACAACAGCCCAGCGCTGTAAAGACACTTCAATAACATCTGAGGCATTAAATGGGAACAGGGCGGCTTTACGGGGCCAACGTCCCTCTTTAAAAGCCCAAGCGGGCACAGGTGGCCGATAAAACTGGACTTTAACAGCCACACTTGCAAAAGAAATTTATAAGAGTTAGCAAAGCTCGCAGCCTTTTAATTGCATGTCAAATATTGGGCTCCCCAGAACTAAACCAGATTTCTTGGAGCCCGTGCCAAGTGCTTCCAGATACTCCGTGCGGGGCACGAAGGGGTTAAAACTCACGCTCCAAGGCCAGAGGGGCTCCAAGGCAATGCCACCAACTCTGAAGGCAAGCAGCAAGCGTTTCTGCCAGCTTTGTTCCAAATAAAAGCTTATTAAAACCAGTCCCAGTCGCTGGTAACAGAAACAGCCCGAGAAGAAGACGTTTAGAAGGCACTTGGACTTGTAAATACATCAAATAATACACAACAAATTTCTTTGATCCCGGGGCTGTGAATTCCCTTTCCCTGCAAATCTGTTCGTTAATACTTCAATGCTGCACTCCGTGTCACTGCACTCGCCAGAGTTTTATAAGGAAAAGGCTTCAAGTGGAATGGTTCATCTCCACGTTTTACTGTGCCAATGGACTTCTGGGAAGTTCACGGGAGATGTTGATGGGGAACAGCAGCAGGAGGACACTGAATAAATTCCTCCCTGGGAGGGTGGGCAGGCCCTGGCACAGGTTGCCCAGAGAAGCTGTGGCTGCCCCTGGATCCCTGGCAGTGTCCAAGATGGGGCTTGGAGCACCCTGGGCTGGTGGGAGGTACCCCTGCCCATGGTAGGGGGTGGAATGAGATGGGCTTTAAGGTCCCTTCCAATCCAAACCATTCCGTGATTCCTCAAAGCTTCCACACAGGGCTCTTGGCTAAACTGCTCCTGGATATTGTGCCTCAGTAGCCCAGATGCCCAGTGGTTTAGAGACAGAGGGATGAAAGAAGATGCCCACAGAGTTCCCCAGGAGCAGCCTGGAGACCGGGATCTGGGATCACGGGGCTCGGGCACATCACCAGGTGAGTGCAAGGCCAGGGGTTCTCCTACAATAACATGTCCCAGGACCCGGGTCAGGGGTGGCTCCTGCAAACCTAAACATGCCGAGCAGACACCCAGAGCCAACCCACAGAATTCCTGTGGGACCACAGGGAATTATGGCAAACCCAGGAAGGGCAGGAGGAGACAGCACGGGCAGTGCCCGGAGCGCAGAACAAGGAGAGTCCTCGTGCCCTGCTGATCACAGTCCAGGCTGGACCAAAGCTCCTTAGTTGTTTTGTTGGTGTTGTTTTCTTTTCCTACGCTCTGAGATGGAAAGGAAAAGCAACAATAAACGAAGTTACCACTGGGTGCACCAGGAGCTGATCTGGCCACCTTCTCCATGGGAATCAACCACAAAATACCTGGAGACAGAACGGCCTCGCTGGCAGAACAACCCCCGTGGGGTGGGACAGGTCTCAGGCACTTCATGGACAGCCCTCAGCCCTCTCCAGGCACAGCTAACCAAACCAGAGGGATGGGGAAGCCACACGCTTCCTGCCATGCTGCCACACTCCCCCCCCACCCATTTCATCAAGCTCTCATTAGCAGAGACGACAAGACAGCGATGAATTTTAATGAAATGTGGGCAGAAAGAAACAATACAGGCTGCTGAAAAGTGGCAAAGCAGGAGGAAAAAGAGAAGGAGAAAAAAGCTTATCAGGATGATGGTGGAAAAAGGGAAAAGCAGAACTGAAAAAGGGGAAGCAACCAGACGAAATGAACCTTCAGGGACACACTGGCCAATGGAGAGGACTCTGCTGGTCAAGAGTGGGCAAGGGAACAGGAGGGACAGGTTACTGGAAAAATGGGTATCACACAATCATGGAATGGTTTGGGTTGGAAGGGATCTGAAAAATCACTTCATTCCACCTCCTGCCCTGGGCAGGGACACCTCCCACCAGCCCAGGGTGCTCCAAGCCCCATCCAACCTGCCCTTGGACACTGCCAGGGATGCAGGGGCAGCCACAGCTTCTCTGCCCAACCTGGGCCAGGGCCTGCCCACCCTCCCAGCCACCAATTCCTTCCCGAAATCCCACCTAAAGTACCACTTCACGTGCCACATCCACTGATGTTCACCAGCCCAGCCCACACGACTCCAAACCAGCTCCTGTCCTCCTCCAGAGTTGCCCTTCCACTAATCCAGGCCTTTCTACAGCTCCTTGCTGATGTTCTGCTAAAGCAGAAGGACACGGTTGCTCCAAGTGCCAACAGTGAAGACATGCAGAGCTGCAGCCACCAGCAGCATCCAAGGACAAGGCACTGGGAAGGCTGACAATCCCCAGGAAACCCCAAACACTCAGCGTTGCTCTTACTGGAAAGTGTTTCTCTCACTGCCTGGAAATGCTGACACCCAATGCCAAGGGGGAACAGCTTCCCAACGGCTTCACAGCAGCTCTTGGAAGCTGAAAAGGCCCTGGAGCAGAAGATGCTCCAAGAGGAAGGATCTGTTTGTTTTTCCTGGGCAAACAAAGGAGAAAGCTGGCATGGGGCGCATGGGAAAGCAGCTGGAAAACAAGTTTCACCTGCACACAAAGGCCTCCTGGATCTGGAGAAATGTTTGAAGCAGCATCACCTCCAGGCATGTCCTTCTCCTACTGATTTACATGCAGGAGCAGATGTTGCCCCAAAAACTTACAGGCATTTTCGTGACCTTTTCCTGCTTTTCCATCCTGCTGTAGCACCAGTTTGCACAGACACACACCCAGGGAACACCTTCTCAGACTTTACATTTCACAGTCTTTCCTCTTCATTTTTCCAGTATCCTATTTTGTTTTTTTTTCCCTACAGTTGCTTCTTAAACCCTTCCCAAATTTAACCAAGGCATGGGAAGGCATCCTGGCCTCTGCTCCTCCTCCTGCAGCCCACCAGGCTTATCTCCAACAGATTCCAGGCTGCTCCCACCCATCCAGATCCAGCTTTTTCTCCCAGATTGCTGAGTCTTGGAAGACCTGAGACAGCAGGAGTTGCCCTGGAGGTGCTGTGGACAAAGAAGGTTTCTGTGACAGCAGGACCCACATTTTCCTTCCCATTCTGCAACCAAAGGGAGTGGTGGAATCGCCATTCCTGGAGGGATTTAAAAGAAATGCAAATGTGGGGGACACGGGTTAGTGGTGGCCTTGGCAGTGCTGGGGGATGGTTGGGCTTCATCTCAGAGGGCTTCTCCAACCTAACCAATTCCATGATGCACAGGTGAGCGTGCTCTGAGTCAACACCCACCACCAAAATGCAGGGATTTGAAACAAAACCTCTCCCAGTGAGCCACCAAAGCACATCCTCCTGGAAGACACAAAACCAGAGAGCATCCCTGGCAGTGCCAGAGCTCCTGGATCCCTTGGGCTGGCACATCCCGCTCCCCCAGCCCTGGGCAGGCTCTGACAGTACCTGCCTCCATTTCTCCCCTCGCTTTTCTCCATCTGCTCCGTGGAAACCCCGCGCTGAAGGACACGCTGGGAGCGGGAGGGGAAAGGCAAGATTATTTCCATATGGCTTGGAAAATAAAAAGGCTTTCCATGAACCCCCCCCACCCCCTCCAGGGCCTGCAAGTGCTGGGCTGTGTGCACCGTGTAGGAAGGCCATCCCGGGAAGGCTTTCCCCCCTTTCCCAAGCCGTGGGGCTGCAGTGGGACATCTCCTTGGCAGGGGCTCTGCCAGCTCACCCCGCAGCCCTCTCGCCTTCAATCAGCATCACACCGAGAGCTTGGAAAGGCACACCACATCCAAAGCTCTGCCTCCAGGGGGTCCTGCCCGAGTAACACATCCCAGCCCCGCTGCTCCTGCGGCAATTATCCCTCAACTCTGGCTGAACCGTCCCCACTGTCAACGCCAGCAGGGCTGCCAAGCGGAGCAAAGGTTGGGGGGTCAGCGCAGCAATCGAGACTCCTCCGGCGTGGGGGGGGGTGTTTGTGCTGTGTCTGCTCACCAGCACAGCTCCAAACAGCCTGAAGAAGGGCTGGGAAAAAGGGGGAAAGGTTAGGAATTGCAAAGGAGCATCCACGGGGGCCCCCCTGGAAGGCGGGCAGGGAGAAGGTTGTTTGCACCTTGTGAGCGACAGTGCCGGTCCAGCCCTGCCAGAGGCAGCAGCTCCTTCTCTTAATCCCAGCCTTCCACTCATCTCACCCAGGAAAGTGCAAAGGGAGGGAGCAAGGATTAGGGAATACAATTCTTAGCACTGATTAGCATTTCAGCAGAACTGCAAGGAAGAGAAGGACAGAGTGGTTTTGGCTTTCCATCACAGCCATTTCCAACCAGCTCCTATTGGGATCAACACAACCAAGCCAGCACCTGCCCTCAAACAGGAATTAGGGACAAAACCCCACCATGACTGGGTTTTGTGCGTCTCCCTTTCCATACAAAGGATTCCTCCCTTCCCATAGTCTCTTCCCTACACCATCCATCAGGTGATCAGCAAGTCCCTGCTCAGAAGAGGGGCCACAATCCCCTGTGCCCGATGCAGCAACAGAGCTCACACAGCAGCTCTTGTCCAGCTTTCCACTGGGATCATACAATCCCAGACTGGTTTGGGTTGGAAGGGACACTGAAGCCCACCCAGTGCCACCCCTGCCATGGGCAGGGACACCTCCCACCAGCCCAGGGTGCTCCAAGCCCCGTCCAACCTGCCCTTGGATACTTCCAGGGATGCAGGGGCAGCCACACAGCAGCTGTAACTTTCTCTATATAAAAGTAATTCCTAAGCCAAGGAATTTTATCCATTGTTCTCCAGGCTGAAGTGCTGCTGCTGGGGGTTTCCTACTACACATTCTCACTGGTGGCAGAAGGTACAAGTGAGAGGGGGAAAAGGTCAAAGCCAAAATCCACAGACAAGCATCACCTGGAACAGGGAGTGCTGGGAAACGCTCTGTGCCACAGGAATAAAAACACAATCCTGTATGTAGAGAAACTGCAGCTGAGATTCTTAAAGATGAAATAATTCAGAGCTGCAATCTGGGATTCTGGGACCAGTTTTTAGCTCATTTCCCACCTTCCTCAGGGAAGGAGGTGACCAGGAAGGAGCTGAAGTGTCATGACAGGAGACACACACAGCAGATGGGTGCTCAGTTACATCCAACAGCCACTGCCCTGTGATGTTTCAGGCTTCACAGTCCACACAAAGGATAAATCTGGGATTTGGACTGTCCCCAGCCTCACACACTCTCTGAAGGGTGTCTGGAGCCCCTCTGGGATGGAGCCAGGCTGGGAGAGCTGGGGGGGCTCCCCTGGAGAAGGGAAGGCTCCAGGGACACCTGAGAGCCCCTGGCAGTGCCTAAAGGGGCTCCAGGAGAGCTGGGCAGGGACTGGGGACAAGGCCTGGAGGGACAGCACCCAGGGAATGGCTTCCCACTGCCAGAGGGCAGGGCTGGGGGGGATCTTGGGAAGGAATTGGTGGCTGGGAGGGTGGGCAGGCCCTGGCCCAGGTTGGGCAGAGAAGCTGTGGCTGCCCCTGGATCCCTGGCAGTGTCCAAGGGCAGGTTGGATGGGGCTTGGAGCACCCTGGGCTGGTGGGAGGTGTCCCTGCCCACGGCAGGGGGTGGGATGGGATGATCTTTAATGTCCCTTCCAATCCAAACCATTCCATGATTCTTTCCAGCAGAGAAATGCTGTTGTGCCTTGGGTTTCATTCCCTGTTTAACCACTACATCTTGCACATTACTAAAATAAGCTCTCAACAAAAAAAAAACAAAAAAAAACAAATTACAAGTGACAATGTAACAATTAAAACCTCTCTTATTTACTTTTTCTGTCTGGAATTACACCCCACCCTCTGGAGACCTGAACCACCCCAGGAGATATTTCCACCTTCATTCCTTGAGATGATGCAGCACAAACCCCAAGTGTCCCCACCCTGCAGGGCTAAAGCACCATGTGAGTTCCCTGTTTCAGCCTTTTCTCTCTTAACCAGGAGAAATTTCCATTTCTCACTAAAATCAAGCCTTGAAACATTCAAGCACTGCCTTTATCAGACTCTCTGGCTCAGTGACAATCCAAGCTCGGATCGCTGGGCATGGAGACTCCTAAACCCAACACACTGGGATATCCAAGCCATCCCTTCCCTGTCCCCACAGGAACCTGCCCAAGCCCACAGGGAGACAGGGAAGCGAGACAGAGCTGAGCTGTCCTGCAGGAACTGAGGTGCCTTTTCCCCCTGAAACAAAAGCTGGGAAGAATTTGCCGTAGACGCGAATTGGAAGAATATGTGGGGAGGCTTAAATGACCCGAGCCTGTCAGCAGGGCTTGGGGTTTGCTCCGAAAACCCGAGGAGGAAGGGAAGTCTTGGGTTGCTGAAGGATTTCGCTGGGTGATTTCTGCAGACACCCGGTTGCAATTTGTTCCGGAGTGTCATGGAGAGGGCAGGCAGGCCGGCTCCGCTCGCTCCCGGAAAGCTGAGCCACTGGAGCTCTGCTGTAAGAAAACCCCAGCCCTGCTGACATTAACCCATTTCCATCTCCTTGGCAAACCCCGGGCCTGAACTCTCCCCCTCTCGTGAGCCCGTCCCTTCCCCGTCGCCTCCGAATCGCTCACGGCCCCTCAGCCAAAATGCAGGGCTGGAATTGTGAAGCTCCCTGGAAATTCCGTGGCAGTGATGCCCCCCTAAAGGGGGGGATTGGTGCAACCAGCATCCTGCTGCAAGAGGTTCCTTATCCATGACCAAATCCTGCTCAGCTGGACAACAAGCCGAATCCAAAGTCGGGGTGCAGTGGCTGTTTGGGTCGGTGTGTCGCAAGTGCAAAGTTTGGGTGCCAAAGTGTGACTGGTGTGACCTCGGACAGAGCACCAGGACCTTTTCCATGGCATCCCTGAGGATTTGCCACACCCACAAACTTTGGCACCTCCAAGGCACGGCACCTGAAGACTCTCACACGGTCCTGAGCACCCTGGGCTAGTGGAAGGTGTCCCTACCCAGGGGGGGTTTAAGGTCCCTTCCAGCCCAAACCATTCCATGAGGCCATGACTGTGACACCACTCCCAGAACCTCCTCAGCTTCTCCTCCACATCCACACCACGAGTCACAGGGCAAGAGAACCCACCAGGTGGGGAAGCACAGAGAGATCAAAGCACTTGCAGCACAACAATCCATTACCGAAACCACCCAGGGAATTTTTAAAAGGTAAAAAATAGAGGGGAAATCCCTCAGTTGCAAAGACTTCACAGCAGTTACATTACAGTGAGCTGAGACAACCAAATGAAAGCTGGGGAATTTATCACCCTGGGCAGCAGCATCCTGATGGGAGCAATTCCCAGGGATTTTGGAGCTAAGCCTTATTTCCAGCACCCCTCCTGATGCTGCCCATCCCTCTGTATCCCTCCACATCCTTTCCCATGCGGGACAGGCCAAAGCAAGCCCAAAACTCAGTTTACTGGTCTGAGGTCCATCCCTGCTGTCCCACTTCCAGCATGGCACGGGAGCACTGGGAAGCTCCTGCCCTTAATCAGCTTCCCAGTCTAATTAACACCAGTAGAAGCAAGACCAGGGGAAATCAGAGTGTTGAGCATCTGCAGCTCAGGGTGGACAACAGAAGTTTAACAGCCCCCCTTCTCCCAGCCCCAGTAAAACCAGCACAACAGGAATTCCTGATGGATCAAAAGGAGCAAGGAATGCTCCAGCCTTGACTCAGCCTCTCGCTTTTCCTTTCCTTTGGGAATTATATTGTCTGCCACAAGGGTGGGATGATGTTCAAGACCACATGGAAGTGCCCAAGGCCAGGCTGGACAGGGCTTGGATCAACCTGCTCTGCTGAAAAGTGTCCTCGCCCATGGCAGGAGGCTGGAACGGGACGGTCTTTAAGGACTCTCCCAACCCAAACCATCCCATGATTCCATGATTTTAAGATAAAGGATTTATTCCAAGCAACATCTCCAGATTCCAAGTCTTCAGAAAGGTCTGAAAGGCAACCACACAAAAAACTGGCCCAGCACTGACTGCCCTGGAGTTAAACTCTGGATTTTATGTCCCCAGAACACGTTGGATCTGCTCCTGGGGATCCCACGGTCCCCGTGGCCGTTACTCATCCATATGCTGAAATAAAAAAGGCCCGTGATTTAGCAGTTTCATTTTTGAGGTCGTAAAAAGAATTCAGAGGAATACCCATTTATTAATAAAGTTCCTATGGCGTATAAATTTTAAAGGCACCGAATTCCTCTTAAACAAACAGTGAAACCTTCCCCAGCAAGCCAGGAAACGTTGGGAATAAAAAGCCCTTTTATGACAATAAGCACATTTGCACTCCAATTATGGGATGTGGGAAGGAGGGCAGTGAAAGCACCGGGAAGCACAAGGAGCTCGACCCTGGGCATGCAAACCCCTTGAGACGTGCACACACCCCTCAGCACCTCCCCACACGTGTCCTGGTGTCCCCTCCAAGCCTACAGTGATCCCGGTGCTCCATCTGCTTTTCCCATCAAGCAGCTGCCCCATCCACCCCGAGCCGAGCTGCTAAACCCCAAACTGTCCGTTCCCACGGCGCCGGGAAGCCGAGGGATCACATTTAACCTCAAGCTCCTGGCTTGACGTTTCACTTCAGGAGCCACTTCAAAAAAAGTGCTTCCAGATCTCAAAATCATTCCCATCGCTTCCTCCTCCTCCTCCTTTTCCCCCTCAGTTTTCATCTCTCCTCAGGCAGAGCATCCTTGGGTTTCCCAAATGCGCAAGGACGGCGACGAACACGGACACAAACCCAGCTCGGCGGCCAAACCGGTGTTGGGATATCTCACACCTCATTCCAGAGCCCATCAGGACCCGCTGAGTCAAGGGAACTCCAAAGCTTCCAAACTTCAAAGGTTGGACTTGATGATCTTGGAGGCCTTTCCCAACCTTAATGGCTCGGTGACCCAATGGGAAGAGCGGGTGGGTCGAGTTAACCAGCGCAGACACTTCACTTGAGGCTCTGTCTCAAACGGCTTCCAAATTCAACAGCAAGTGTCAAGTGATTAGTGCAGTTTCCATCGAGCTGCTGCTCAACAGGCTCTTAAAAAAACAGCCTTTGGGGCCAAGGCCTGACGAAAAAACAGCCATTTCTTACAGATCCGTCTGGGATTTTAATCCCGTGCGAAACAAAAACCTTTTCCCCGGTTTTCTCAAGGAGATTCTCAAAGAGGTGAAGCAAAGGATGCTGAGGGTAAGTGCCCCCGAGAGAATTCCCCCTGGTTATCCATCTTTCTTGGGGATAAGGAAGAGGATGGGTGTAAACACTTCCTAAGCTTCTGACAGTGTCTATTCCAAGGTACCTCCGAGCTCCTGGAGGTCTCACAGTGACCCCTCTCATCAACAGCCAGTGGTTAATAATCCCTTCTCCACGGACACACAACATCCCACTTCTCCCAGCCAGGCTTGGAAGCCTCTTCCCAAAAACCCTCAAGACGAGCCCGTCGCTGGCCATGAGACTTCTAATCCAAACAGCCCCAGAAGATGCATTTCCTTTCCCAATCCTTTAATATCCCAAGTAGACAAACAGCGGGAGCAAAGATTAACAAGGTCTCGTTACTGACTTTGACTGGAAAACAAGTTCCTGCTTCCCAAACCTGCCCAGGAGCAGAAAACACCATCCCCCTTATCCCAGCCCCGCTGTGCAAACACTCCCTGCACCCCCAGCCACCAGCCTGACCTTTCCAAAGGCTCTCCTGCCTGCATCCAAGCCTGTAAAATTCCCTCCCCTTTTTAATAAACAGCCTTATTGTGACTTGTTGTGCTTGTTAAAGAAAACCTCCGGCACGCGAGACGCCGCTCCCAGCTGAGCCCTGGGGATGCCTTGGGAAGTGCTGGGGGGCGGCCCCCACGGTGCCAGCGGATGCAGGGATCCCCCTGGCAGCCCAGGCCTGGCACGGGCACATCCAGCCCTCGTGGCAGGGCTCCTGGGAGCGCTGCTGGAGCAGGGACACCCAGCACAGGGGGCATTCCCTGCCCGCCGCATCCCGGGAACGGCAGGGAAATCTAATTTGCTCCCAAATACGCCTACAGAGCCAAAACAGTTTCCATATGCGCCGCACGAGATTAGGGAAAAGCTGGAAAATGCCAGGGATGAGGATAATTGAGACCATTACACAAACTGCACTTCTGGAACGTTTTTCCGGGCCATTCAAAGGCCACTGGGCAGGATCTGGATGGAGACTGGGAAACGTCCTGGTGTCCATTGGCTCATGTGGCTGCATTTAAGGGGAAGCCCGTGGAGGGATCAGGATCTCCCAGTAATTCCTGAATCATCACATGCCACATCCTACTTATCACCATCATTCCAAATAAACTGCTCAAATCCCACTGTGTTTCCACAGCTCCATCAAATCCACCTCCAATGGGACAGCCTGGGATGTGCAGAGCAGGAGCCAGAGCTGGCTCGGGCTCTGAGGGATGTGATCCCTTCCCATGGAAGGAGGTGTTCCCACTGCAGGGCACAGCAATCACCCTCACCTGGAGTTTTTGGATGGGATCACCAGGAAAGCAACACTCCATGGCCAAGGTGTCTGTGGCCATGTCCAACCTTCACACACCGAGGTCTCTGCCGCCTTCCACATCCCTCATTCCCTCCGCCTGGATCCTCCCTAACACATCCCGGCATCCCTCACATGCTCCAGGGACACACCACAGCCTGAAGACGCTCTGTATCCACTCCCTGTTCTCCACAGCCAGGAACCAGGGACCTCCAGCTCTCCATCACCACCACCATCCCTTTGGAGAGATCCCAAAAGGGCTCACCAGGATGGAGCTGGGGTGGAGAGGGACAGCTGGGCAGGATGAGAGCTGCTCTTGCAAAACACCATGCTGAGATTCCCAACCAAGGAAGGACCTGAAACCACCCTCGGATGAGCCAAGGAAACAGGCTCCATGTGCTGCAAAGCCGAGTTCACCCAGTTTCTCCCAGGGATATTGTGCAGAGAAGCAGGAAGGGCAGCTGGAACGTGAGCCAGACTTTTAAAAACTGCAAATTTTCATTCAATCTTTCAAAGATGACATGATATTGTGTTTTATTTCCATGCTAATGTATTAAAAATGAGTTTTAAATTAGAAAGATACTCAGGGTACTGACACCTCCCTGAGCTCCCAGCAAACCAAACTGGACTCAGGGCCAGCGTAAGTACAACCAGGAGCACACACAAATCCAGGGAATTACATCTGATTAAATCCAAATCCAGACATACCTAAGGTACTGCAGGACACAGCTCAGTACTCAGCAGCCTTAGTGTGGCTCTGGATCTGTGCCACATCCTGGCACTCCCAGGGAATGCCTCACCCCCAGCAATTGGGGGAACACCAAATAAAACCCTTCCCTGCCCTGCTCATCCAGAAGATTTTCCTGAGTCCAGCTGCACTTTGACCCTGTGCTCCTGAAAATCTCTGTACTGGGGAAAGGAGTATTGGACAGCAGCAGCTCCAACAGAGCCATGTGGTGTTTGGGAATCTTTGTCCAAGCTCTTTGCAGGGACAAGAGGCCACGTTGGACACTTGGAGGAGGCACTTGGGATCCACTGGAGTGGCTCTCAGTGAGCTCTGACCTGCAGGGGTGGCGAGGGAAGGCTCCAAACCCAGATCTGAATCCCTGATTTTCAGGTGCACTTTTTCTATGGAGCTGCTGTTAATCCACGTGGGCTCTGAAGCTTCACCTTCTCCAGCTGATGGTCAGACTGGATTATTCCCACCAAAATCCAAGCAGCCCTTTGGTTGGACACAGCACTGGGCAGTGCTTTGCCTTGTTTTGTGTTGTCCAGAGAGACTGTGGATCGAAGTGCCCAAGAGGCCAGGTTGGACAGGGCTTGGAGCACCCTGGGCTGGTGGGAGGTGTCCCTGCCCATGGCAGGGGGTGGCACTGGGTGGGCTTCAAGTTCCCTTTGAATCCAAACCATTCCATGACTATTTAAGTGTCACACTCACACCCCCAGGTTTATATTTGCTGCCAGTGAGGGAAAATCACACCACCCTCACCTGACACTGCTCAGAAGGGACACACACACACACACACACACACACACACACACA